>JARVZY010006881.1:0-25093 GCA_030686995.1 Artemisia argyi | reverse complement strand
TATTGGTCTTTAGTGGAACGATTATTTGTTGTAATTACTTTTATATTAGTGTTAAATGACCCCTAACTTGTCTTTTGAGTAGAATAAAAGCTCATTTGCTTGAGGACAAGCAAATCTCAAGTGTAAGGGTATATGATGAGGCGAAAAATGATCCATTTTTAGGGGGTCATTTAAGCCCGAATCCGACTTTATTTGATCAAATATTGCCCTAAATCGTTCCTTTTGTGATTTTAGGTGTTTGGAGAGTGAATTCTGGAAAAGAGGCTATTTTGGACGTTTTTGGAGCATAAAGTGAAGAAAACGACAAAGTACCAAAAATCCAAGCTGAAATTACCAGGTGACGGCGTCACGACGTAAGTCTTGACGGCGTCAGACAAGATGAATATTTTACCGTAGCTGGTGACGGCGTCAGATGAGAAGATGACGGCGTCAAAGTGGCCAAGATTAATTTACCGTAGGTGGTGATGGCGTCACATAGGCCGTCACAAGTGGATCTAGGGCGTCCGAGGAAGTTTAAGGCGGCGAGGTGACGGCGTCAGACTCAACTCTTGACGCCGTCAGAATGATTTTCCTATATATAGTTTTCTAGTTTTTTTCATAAAGAGGAGAAGTTTTGGTGAAACCCTAAAGACGATTTTGGTGCCTCTTTTACAGGTTTTTCAAGGGTTCCAAACCCTTGAAACCTTGCATTGTAATTGAGATAAGTATACTCTTAATTCAATCAATATGTCTATGTGTTGGTTGTTTATCTTTTGTTCTTATCTTAATTCTACTATGCTAGGCTAGATTTTCTTTGTGTTTGCTTAGATCTAATGAAACCTAGATGTTGATTATGTGTTGATTACTTGTCTATTCTTGTTCTTGGATGAATGATATTATATGTTAGGCTTAAGAAAACTGGCAGATCTCCAATGGTAACATGCTTGAACGTCTTAAGAAACATGAACCGAGGCGTACTAGGTCTTTATTGGTTGTATTTAATGCATGAGCCACTGTTTACAATCCCTATAGTTATGCTGGGTCATGGTGTAGGAGGAGATAAGAGCTCATAGAGTTGGGGAGTTATGTATGCCACCCCACGAATGGTATTAAGGAATACAATCCGTCATCCATACAAGTATAACAAGTAATTGACATGTAAAAGATATCTAGGGAGTAATGAAGTCTAAGTAAACACAATTTCTCCACATACTGCTCACAACTTTAGTATAATTAGTTTAATTTCATTTTTTGTATTTTATTTTGATTGCATCTTAGTTTTGGGTTAGTTGAATAGCAACTAATTCCGCCCACTCCTTCAAAACCCGAGATTTTACTTGCTTTCATAAAAATATAAAAACACAAAAATAATCATCCCTCACCTTTAGAACTATTAATTAGGTTTTCTAATCCTAGCGACACTATTCCTAAGCTGAACGATCAATCCCCCGGTACTTGTCACTATACTATACTACAACGATCAGGTACACTGCCTGGTGGGGGTTGTAAGCCTCGCGAGATCCCTCGAGAGGTAAAGCAAGGTGCGATTCCCACGCATCAGTAAGCCTTACTTATATAAGTTTATGATTGTGTTCATCGATGACATTCTGATTTATTGGAAGAGTGAGAAGGAGCATGAGGAGCATCTAAGACTTATCTTAGAATTGCTCAGGAAGGAGAAACTCTATGCCAAGTTTTCGAAATGCGAATTTTGGATTCCGACGGTACAATTTTTGGGTCATGTAATTGATAGACAAGGAGTCCATATGGATCCTGCTAAGATTGAGGTAATAAAAGATTGGGCTGCACCTACGACCACAACAGAAGTTCGTCAATTTTTAGGTTTAGCCGGTTATTACCGAAGATTCATCGAGGGATTTTCGAAGATAGCTAAACCATTAACCAAACTGACTCAAAAGAGTGTTACGTATGAATGGGGAGATAAAGAAGAGGAAGCATTTCAATTGCTTAAGAAGATGTTGTGTAGTGCTCCTATCTTAGCGTTACCTGAAGGTAACGAGGATTTCGTCGTCTATTGTGACACCTCACATAAAGGATTGGGAGCCGTGTTAATGCAACGAGAGAAGGTGATAGCTTATGCTTCCCGACAGCTCAAAAAGCATGAGAAAAACTACACCACCCATGATTTGGAGTTAGGTGCTGTGGTTTTCGCCTTAAGGATATGGAGACATTACTTGTATGGAACAAAGTGTGTTGTGTTCACTGACCATAAAAGTCTACAACACATCTTGAATAAAAAAGAGCTCAATATGAGACAACGACGTTGGATTGAGTTGCTAAGCGATTATGATTGCGAAATTCGCTACCATCCTGGTAAAGCAAACGTTGTTGCTGATGCTCTTAGTCGAAAAGAAAGAATACCACCGTTACGAGTTAGGTAATTGGGAATGACTATCGTATCGCCATTACCGTCTCAAATACTTGAAGCTCAAACGGAAGCGTTGAAAGCAGAAAACAGATCTGCTGAGAATATATTTGGGATGGTTGAGAATGAGATAGGATTTGTTAAACGTTCTAATGGATTACTATGTTTTGGAGATCGGATTTGGGTACCTTTATATGGAGGAATTTCGTAGTTAATTATGCATGATTCGCATAAGTCGAGGTACTCTATTCATCCGGGATCTGACAAGATGTACCAAGACCTTAAGAAATTATATTGGTGGCCAAACATGAAGGCAGATATAGCATCGTACGTTAGTAAGTGCTTGACATGTTCTAAGGTTAAAGCCGAACATCAGAGACCGTCAGGATTACTAACGCAACCAGAACTCCCAGTCTGGAAATGGGAGCGGATTACAATGGACTTCATTACCAAATTACCGAGGACAGCTAGCGGTTGTGACGCTATCTGGGTAATTGTGGATCGTCTGACAAAGTCTGCTCATTTCCTAGCAATTAGTGAAGATGATAGTGTGGATAAACTTGCGAGGTTGTATGTGAAGGAAATTATTTCACGTCATGGAGTCCCGATATCTATTATTTCGGATCGCGATAGCCGCTTTACGTCAGCTTTGTGGCGATCACTTCAAACGGCTTTGGGGACAAGACTTGATATGAGTACTGCGTATCATCCCCAAACCGATGGTCAAAGTGAGAGGACCATTCAGACGTTAGAGGATATGCTTCGTGCATGCATCATAGACTTTGGTAAAGGCTGGGAGAAGTACTTGCCCCTTGCGGAATTCTCCTATAATAATAGCTACCACACAAGTCTTAAAGCTGCACCATTTGAAGCTTTGTATGGCAGAAAGTGTCGTTCGCCTATTGGTTGGGCAGAAGTTGGAGATAGCCAACTCACAGGCCCTGAACTTATCTTAGAAACTACAGAGAAAGTAGCTCAGATTCGTGATCGGTTGCAAGCAGCCAGAGATAGGCAGAAAAGTTACGCCGATCAGAGACGTAAACCCTTAGAATTCCAGGTTGGAGACAAAGTGATGCTGAAAGTCTCGCCTTGGAAGGGTGTGATACGTTTCGGGAAACGTGGAAAGCTCAACCCACGCTACATCGGACCATTTCTTATCTTAGAAAGAATTGGGTCCGTGGCTTATAGGTTGGAATTACCACATGAACTGAGTAAAGTTCACGACGTGTTTCACGTTAGTAATTTGAAGAAATGTCTTTCTGATGAGATGCCTATTATTCCAATGAAGGATATTCGTGTTGATGAGAAATTAAATTTCGTGGAAGAGCTAATTGAGATTTTAGATCGTGAAGTTAAACGACTCAAGCGAAGTCGCATTCTGCTCGTCAAGGTTCGTTGGAATTCCCGACACGGACCAGAATTTACGTGGGAACGTGAGGACGATTTCCGAAAGAGATATCCGAAGCTTTTCACTTCGTAGACGATTTGTTCCGAGAGAAACCCGGGACGGGTTTCTTCTGAGACTGGGAGGATGTGACAACCGGCAATTTAGGGAGCTATTTTGAAAACCCGCATTACGTTAAAGTTCGTTTATAACTTTTATTTGGAAATTTTATTCACAACTAACTTGTAAGACCAATTTTATGGATAATTATATTTTATGACGTTATGGAATTCGTGAATTATTTTAATAATTCATTATGAAATTACGTGATGATGTATGTTTTTAATTTTTCTCACTGGTACTACGTTGACTCCGGCACTAGGTTTACCTAACGGAAAATTTTATGATTCGTTTTACGAGTCCGATGATATTTAATTAATTACGAGATGTTTTTCGGGAGATATTGAAGTTTGAAATGAGTTCGGGTTTCAGGCCACATGTTTTACATTTACCCACTTTACCCACTCAACACTACTAGTAATATTATTATTACTATTATTATTAATATTATTATTATTTATAACCTTTAAAAAAAAAAAAAAAAAAAAAAAAAAAGAGTAAACCACAAATTGGTCCTTGTGGGTTCGGTTCTCACACACAACACACCAACACTCACCCTCACATTCTCTCTCTCTTTTTCCTCTTCCCCAAACCCTAGCCGCCGACTATATCCGGCCGCCACCACTTCACCGCCGACCACCACTACAAACCACCACTATTTTCGTGATCCCCACCTTCGAATCTCCTAGATCCGCCCCTACACGCGCTTTATTACATCATTTTCATCACGTATCATCACCAAATCTCACCACCAATCATCATTTTCAAAGTGTTACACGGTTTGGAGCTTATTTAACCGGAGGTGAGGCGAGTGTGACTCGCGTTTTTATTAAAAACGTGACCCTTGGTCACGATGGGTTTAGTTTCGATTGGGTTTTCACCCAAAAACGGGAATAACACTTATGAGTTTTTGTTGGAAACTCGATTTTAATAAATGGTTTGGTATCCGGGTTGTATTCCGTGGGTTTGGTTCGAACCGTGAGTCCTCGACTCACGGCTTGGATGTTGACTCGAGCCGTGGTGCTCGTTTTCTTGTTATTTTTGAGCCGTGGTTTGGCTCTTGGTATCCTTGATCTCGTTAATATCTTGGTTCGACTCTTGTGAGTCGCGGCTCGTAGCCGTGTCATTGTTGTTGTTGCCGAGACCCTTTGGGTCGAATGGGTATATTTTTGAGTGCTCCTTGGAGCCACTTTGTGACCCTTGATACTTGGTTCGAGCCCTCTTGGCTCGTGGTATTTACCGCGACTCGGTCGAGTCGTGTGGGCTTGGGTGTGGCTTGGTAAACCAACCCGAGTATGACTTTGATTATTTTGTTCTTGGATTGTTAACTTGGTTTGGTATGAGTTTTGCTATTAGTTGGTTGTTTGCTCCATTTCTTGGCCGAATACATGTGGGTCGAGACCATGTTTGGTCTCGACATTGGATATTGAATTTTGGTATTGAGAAGTGTTGACGAATTGTGTTATTGGGGACCGATTGTGAGACGGTCACTTAGATTGACGGAGATAGGTTAGTCGGGTGCCGTAGTCGGACCCTATTGTTGTAGCACGTGGATTGGGATTGTGTTGGACGAAGATGTATTGATATTTATGACATTTGCTTATTACTTTGGACTTGGACAATGAGCCGAGAGTCATGACTCGGACATGTGACCATTTTGTATGACTCGATAACTATTTACAAATAAAACATAAATAATAAAACTCGTAATAATAATTATTTGTAATATAAACGTTTATATGAATATATAGACGTGAATAACGGATATATAATTATATAAGCGCGTATATTAATAATAATAATAATCACGAGTCATATTATAAATAATACGACTAAATATATATTAGGCTACGAGAGTAGCGTAATATTATTGGAAGTTTTATTATAAAAATGTGTTATAAAATGAGAAACTCTCGACAATTATTAAATATTAAATAAAATGTCATTTTATATATATAACGAGTAAACTTATCGAGTTATGCGGAGTCGTAGTCACTCGAGTTCAGGTAAGTTTTATTTGTGACTTTCGTGTTGTCACGGATATATGACGATTAATATAAACGTTTTCTATAACTAAATAACCACTTAACCGAAGGGTTGAACCGGGTTATTTGGCTATATGAAATGAATATATTAATGGGCATCGTATCCTACGATGCCCATAGGTTGTGGTATATGTAAAGGGTAATAAATTGCGAATATATATATCGGGGAATCTGGCCAATTTGACGATGTATATAAGGAATTTATTAAACTACGATATATACCATATAGTATTTATGTGCTATGTGCTTTAGGATTGGGTGTAATCTTGGAACGGTATGTTACGTAAATAAATACGAGGATTATCAAATCGACGGATTTAATAAACTTCGGTGATTTATTTAAATAATATATTGGGCTAATATTAGATCTATAATTTATTTTATTATTATTTGTGTGACCTTTTTGTTTGTTTTGTGTCGACCCACCACCCGTATGGATACCAAACGTAAATACACCAAACTAATACGAAATGGATTTTCGGAAAATAAAACGGATTACGTCCGGGTTTGGGAATATTTTGAATTTGAGGAAATGATTTCTGAACGAGTTGATATTGTTAGGTCGTGCCGAGTCCGTAGTTGCTGTTTTGTGAGTTACTATACATCTTATTTCTACCGACTTCTTCTTGCTATTTTCTGGACTTGAGGTGAGTCATAGCCCCACCTTTACTCTTGAACTATGTTTTCAATACTTTGGGGTGAGAAACGTGCAAATTATTTTATGTGGACTATTATCGCTTTTATATTCTTTCTAAACTTGCTATGCGTATAGACTAGGATGTTCTGTTAGCTTTAGTCACATGATTTATGTGTACTATTCAAGGTTGACTTATTTGGTTATTGTCAGCTTTAGTCACACGGGTCGTGTGTGCTATTCAAGGTTGGCTTATTTAGATACTGTAGCGTGCACCTATAGGTTAATGATACTTTGGAGGTTATCCGAGTATTAATTGGTATTGCGGGGGTTACCCGAATATCTATGTTGGAACGGAGGGTATCCGTGTGTTAGGATTGGAGCGGAGGGTATCCGCAGGCCTTTAGTGAATCCTTAGTCTAGCTAGCAAGCATTTTGTGTATATGTCCACTATATTGTTAGATAAATTTAAACCTATGATCTCACCAGCGAAAGCTGACTTTTAGTACGTTTTCTCAGGTAATTAAGTGACGATACGGGTGCATGGATTGGAAGGCTCGGCTAAGGCTCCTGGTTTATGGATCTATTTTTCTAAACTCTGATATTAACTTTTGGACCTACTGTTATGCTATTTTGGGCCTAACTCTGAATGATGTTGGGATAAATGTAAACTTTAAAACCCTGTTTTGGTTGCGTTTTTATTATGTTTACTTTATCTCGTTCTATTATGTCTTGTGTTGGATACCAATCCCCGTAGCACCCCAAAAGCTTGTTGAGTCTTCCGCTGTATCAAATTTTGGGGGTGTTACAAGCTAAAAAGAAACAGTTTTGGAAAGTATGACGTTGAGAAAGATGATAATTCAAATGAAGCCAAAAAGACAACTGTTGATGCGGCAAAAGAATCAGCTGTTCATGTGATTAATGCGATTCCGGTGAGTTCTGTTGCGCCTATAAAATATCTTCCATTTGAGAATATACAAAAGGAAAAAGAAGTTGCTGCAGCAACCAAAAAGCAACCGATTAAATGGGCAAAAAAGGTAGCAACCAATGAGGAACCGGAAAAAAATAGAAGGGGTAAAAAGGAAGAAACAAAAAAGCAAATGGTCAAACCTCAAAAAGCTCCAACGAAAAAAGCAGAGCCTAAAAAAGTTCAAGAGAATACATAAAAACCTAAAAGAGTCCAAAAGAGAGGCGCGAAAGCAGTGGTAGAGAATAAAGAGGATGATATATTGAAGGAAAAACGTATAGTAAAGCCCTCTAATGCTATGAAGTCGCCATACTATGATAGGAAAGTACACATCTTTAAAAAATGGAATGAAGCAGATATGAAACTAGTTGAGTACATGTGGAGTGACAGCTGTCCTGAAAGGTAATATGTTACTGCATCACTATTCATAAGCTACTGCATCAATGGTTATATGTCATTGCATCTGTTTTTTTTTATGTTACTGCATTATAATATATATTACACTGCATCAATACTAAAATTTTACTGAATCTTAAATATACAGTGATATTGTATTCGAATCGAATGGATTGCAAATAGAAGGTGTCTTTTTCTTAAGCCTATATCCTGAAGTTGAAGTTGCTGCACCTGTGATAGATGTATGGAGCAAAATACTAAACTATGAGGAGCAATTCCGAGATGACATTTCACAAAAGAGAAATGTTTATTGTACTACATTAATGCTGGTGAGTAATTCAACTATATAATATATCTAAAATTAAGATGTAAAATATTTATGCTTATAAAATGTTTCTTATTTACAAAAACAGCCGCATCGTATGGTGTTGAAGAAGGAAAGAAATTGGAGAAAAGAAAAAAGACATTTGAAGATAATTTTAACTGTGTTTTGAAAAATTCAGGAGTGAAAGACATGAATGATGTTGGTTTGGTAAGTAAAAAAAATTGATTTATTATTATGAGTTCCAATAATTTGATTTTTATAATTAATTCCAATGATGATTAAGCGTAAAAATGTCTGCAGATCTTCTTTCCTTGCATTAAGATCACTGAAAGTGGGTCGAATCATTACTATCTCATATGCTTTAATATGAAGAATGGTAATATCGACATACTTGACAACGTGGACAACGGCATTGAAGATATCTCAGTTCGATATGGGAAGTATGCACAAGCTCTGGTAAGTATACCTAAACATAAAAAGAATGTTTTTTACTGCATAAAAATGAAATATTTACTACATTGTAAACTTTTTACTGCATCATAGTGTTATATTTAGTGCATACAAAAAAAAAATTAATTTAACAAAATCTTATTATTTTTCACATATTGATACATTTGTCAATTACCTTGAAAAGATAAAGCATCCAAAGATTGCTGAGATATGGTTGTCGATCCAAAGAATGGTGCCATTAAAGTGGAAGACAACTTACAATGCTGCTGACCGCGGAATCTTTGTCATGAGGCACATGGAAATCTATGTGGGGGAAGATGTATTTTTGTTTGAACTACAAGATGAAGGGGTACATCTGAAACAACAAATAAAGATGCTTCGTGCAAAGTACTTGGCAAAGATTTTACTAAAAGATCTTAATGACCAGAAGAAGAAATTAATGAAAGATGCAGAAGCTTTTAGCAAGAAGCAAGGAAAGAAGTCAAAGATATTAACTCATGTTGATGTTAAAGTTGATGCAAATTTGATGAAGATGTTTAATGACACTCTAATCAAGACACTTCAATAGATCAGTGATGGGAAGTTAGCGTTGGGATTACTTAAAAACTGAAATCTTTTGGATATATTTTAGACAATGTTTCTATGGTTATATTTGGTTAGTGATCAGTGTTTGAATGGTACTTTGGAATTTAGACAATGTTTCTATGGTTACATTTGGTTAATGGTTGAACAAAATTAAGAACTTAATGATCAGTGTTTGTTATTACTTTTATTTATGGTTTCTGTTTTATAATTATTGCATCAATATATAATTGTTACTGCATTACAGTTCATTATAATTACTGCATCAATATATACTTGTAACTGCATCACAGTTCAATATAATTACTGCATCAATATTTATCTGTTACTGCATCACAGAGATCATTAATACTGATGCACTAAAACAATAATAGCATGTTGAGAAAACTAAGCCAATCTTACATTAAAACTGTAGTTATTGGTATGAGTTACTATTATAATTACTGCATCAATATATACTTGTAACTGCATCACAGTTCAATATAATTACTGCATCAATATTTATCTGTTACTGCATCACAGAGATCATTAATACTGATGCACTAAAACAATAATAGCATGTTGAGAAAACTAAGCCAATCTTCCATTAAAACTGTATGATGCACCTTTCTTTCTTTACAATTGAATAAGTTTTTTATGGGTAAAAAAAAAGGAAAAATGTATAATGTTTACAACTGATTCATTTTTTTATTCGTAAAAAAAAGAAAAAATATAGAAAAAAATATTCATTTTTTGCGCGTAGATTCTCTCAAACCAGCTCTTTTTGTTGTATCTTGTTGCTTTGGTTTCTTCGATGGTCGCGCCTGTTGACAAGTCCTAGAATTGTGTCCTTCCTTCTCTCCACATACCCCACATGCCCTTCTCTTTGACAGTTCTTCAGCAGATACTTCGACTCTTGGCTTCATTCTTGAAAAGACACCGGTTCCTTTAGTTTTACTCTTCAATGGATTGTTCATTGTTTTTTGTTCAGGCTCTTTAACACCAAGCATTGAACCAATAACAGCTTTCCCATTCATTTTGGGAACTGTCGGAATATCACTAACAGCTTGATTCAATAACTCTTGCATCTTTTCTTTGTAGATATCCAACTTGCTTAAGTCATGTACCAAACGATCAACAGTAGACTCAAAAATCTCATATAATTCCAAAACTTCATTCCTTACTGCATCTGATGCACCACTGATTCTGGGAAGAGCAAATTTTGAAGGTTTCACGTTCTTTAACCACCGTTTCTCTAAGTAGTTTCGGGGAAACTCCTCTACATTGTTCATCCTTAGAACATAGAAAGCATGGCGACATAACAGGCCATAATACTCGTACCGATTACATCTACAATGAAGTTTCATCTTAGACTTACAAAAATCAACCTACAAAAAAATTTTGAAAAATTAATAAAACCTATGATGCACTAGATGTATAACTATGATGCAATATATACAAACTATGATGCACTAGATTTATAACAATGATGCAGTAGATATAAAAAAGTGATGCAGTAAAATATGATACCTCATAAACATTGTCAACGAGCTCTCTCTTCTCAAACTGGGAATCACGAACTGAATATTTTTCCATATTCTCACTTTGAACAACGTTCAATGCAATACAGAACTTATAAGAAGCAAGCATCTCATCTTGCACATCAAAGAATATAGTTCTTGTATATAGGTTAGATGCATCTTGTTCCATCAGAAGGTCTGTTTTGAATTCTGGAGATCTATACCTTGAATCATGGTCATTCTTACGCTCAATGTACCTCTGATACTCGATAGCAGTGTCGTGGTGGCTTAAGAATTCAACAAGGGAAAGATGGGGGCTGGTCCATTTACCAAAAAAATGGTTCTCACTTTCGGATCTTGAAGTAGTACACATTAGCCCTGCCATATGAACATCACGCAAATACGCTGGTATCCATCTATCTCTCATTACAAACATTTCACCTAACCATTTATTATCATGGAGATCAAAATCATTTATCATTCTCTCCCACTCTTTCTCAAATACTTCAGGTGAAATCTGGTCAGTCCAAACAATATCGCATATGCGCTTTTTAAAATAAGGCCCACTAAATAGATCAGAACCAACCTGGAAAAACAGAAAATTGTTAATATAATAGGAATGGGAATGGATATAAATTTTTTTCTACATCAGTTTATGTAATAAATAAAATTGCATCAATTTGAAAAAAATTAATACATCAACGGTTTTCAAAATATAAAAATCTTTTAAGTTTGAATGGATACGAAAAATTAATTGCATCATCTAATATAAGCAACTACATCATAGGCATAATTGCTATAAAGAAATACCTTCGTACTCAATTTCTGCATAATATGCCACATACACAGTCGATGCTTTGAATTCGGGAAGCATTCTTCAATAGCTATCTTCATTGATGGATCTTGATCTGTAATAACAGCATTTGGATCCTTCCCAAAAGCATTTTTGAATTCATTAAGTAACCATATGTACGCTCCGGAAGACTCATCAGCAAGCAACCCGGAAGCAAATGTAAGACAACGGTTATGATGGTTGATACCCGTAAAAGGAACAAATACTATTTGATACCTACATTTTATACCATATAAAAATAGTATATATCAGTCAATAACAAATAAAACAATAATTAAACAAAAATTCAGAATACGGAACAGAATGTACTTGTTAGAACGAAATGTCACATCAAAGGATACTATATCACCAAATATTTGCTAGTCCCTAATAGCTTCTTCATCAGCCCAAAAGAGACCAACCAACCAATCGTCATCACCTAAAACAAAAAATTAAAATAATAATAATAATAATAATAATAATAATAATAATAATAATAATAATAATAATAATAATAATAATAATAATAATAATAATAATAATAATAATAATAATAATAATAATAATAATGTGATGCACTAAATATAATAATATGATGCACTAGAGATTATAACTGTGATGTAACGAATAAGTGAATCACCTTTATAATAATTGACATAAAGGCCAGGCGAATGAAGCTTTCGACTAAGCAGCTTTTCAACAGCCATTTGAGCGTCTCGGTCTCCAATAAAAACACTAATTTTCTTCTTATTGTTCTTACAGTCACTCTTTGTAACACCAACTCTATCAAAGCCACCATACAACTGTTTCAATTGCCTAAAACCGATTGCAGGACCAAAATTTGCATTCGAAACTTGGTAAAGAAAATGCTGCTTTGCATATCCAATATTCCTAGAATTCTTCATAAAAATCATATCCTTTTCTGCTACGATAGGATGGTTATGTCCGTCTTCAAAATTAGTAACTTCATAAACATTTTTAATTTTCTTAAGAGTAAGTGAGCTAAACAACCACATCTAAAAGAAGCCTTCCTCCTTTTTTGCTTATTCTTAAACTCGCCAAACTTAATAGAACCATTACTGGATTCACCTTCTTCAGAGATATTGGAATTTGAATTTTCATCTACAGATTTCCCTTTTAAAGGTAACCATTCTCTTGAGCAATAGAAGTATTTTATAGTTGTCTCTTTTGTACCTGCAGCCTGGTACTGTCCACCTTTCCTAATGTCAAAACCGCCTTTTTTTACCATAAGCTACATAGAAACTATAAGCCTGATCAATTGAAACAAACTGACAACCTTTTATAGGTTTTTCGCCGCAATCAGGATACCATGTCCTATTGCCATTATCGTCACAAATATAATAACCAACATGATCTCTAACTCGAACACTTTCGACCTCAACATCTGAAAGGATTGCATCACAGTTTTAAATATATTGCATCACATATAAAAAATCATTGCATCACATATAAAATGAATAAGTGCATCATAGAATTATTTCTACTGCATCACAATTACAAAATATCAAAATGATAAAATTTAATACCAAATCAAAAGAATGTACCTATAAACTATGCTTAACAAAACTCAAAAAACAAAAACATTAAAACTAGTGCATCAAAAATATAAAATCCAGTACATCACACATATATCAATTTAATCTATTTGAGTACAATTTTGTTGTACAATTTTGAAAAGTTCAATAAAATGAATAAGTGCATCATAGAATTATTTCTACTGCATCACAATTATAAAATATCAAAATGATGAAATTTAATACCAGATCAAAAAAATGTACCTATAAACTATGCTTAACATTAGAACTAGTGCATCAAAATATATAATCTAGTACATCACACATATATCAATTTAATATATTTGAGAACAATTTATACTGCATCAAAATCATAAAATTAAAAAACAAAACACTACATTCTAATATATACTGCATCAAAAACTATTAAGTAGCAATCAATAGAAAAAAAGCTTTAATAATAATCTTACTATCAGAAAACTTTCATTATTAATAGAAACTGAGGATTCAATGGTTGATGATTGAATACACATCTTCAATGACAGACATAAACGGTGGTGAACGGTGGAAAACGATGGGGAATTGTGGGAAACTGTGGGGAATGGTGGGAAACAGTGGGGAATGGTGTAATACGATGGGGAATGGTGGGAAACGGTGGGGAATGGTGGGAAACGGTAGGCAATGGTGGAATACGATGGTGGAGAAAAACAGAGAGAAAAGCGGTGGGGAGAAAAAAGAATGAAATAGAAAGAAGATAAATGAGAAAAAAAGATATTATATACCCTATTTTCTTAATGGAATTGACAAAAATACCCTTGCAAGCATAAAAAAAAGGAGGGGACTAAGGGGGACACATGGCAACATGTGGTGGCTTCCTACACTTTTTATTATAACACACTTTTTATTTTAACCCAAATCTCTCTCTCTCTCTCTCTCTCTCTCTCTCTCTCTCTATATATATATATATATATATATATATATATATATATATATATATATTATAACACACTTTTTATTTTAACCCAAATCTCTCTCTCTCTCTCTCTCTCTCTCTCTCTCTCTATATATATATATATATATATATATATATATATATATATATATATATATATATATATATATATATATATATATATATATATATATATATATATTTGAATATGATTTGCGGTGCGGTGCGGTTATTGTGGTGCGGTTTTTTGGTAGAAACCGAAACCGCACCGCAAAATGCGGTTTTTTTATTTTTAGGAACCGCACCGCGGTTTTTGTTGCGGTTTCGGTTTTTGCGGTGTGGGTTTTGCGGTTTTTTTCAGGTTTGCGGTTTGCGGTGCGGTTCCTGCTCACCCCTATATGACGTGTAACTCGTTTAACATATTTACGTAAATACGTCAAGCGATGTGGAATTATAAACAATTTTAATGATATCCGCGTTATAATCATAATTTATTATCATATTAAGTACATAACACTATGCATTTAGTCCAAATCCAACATAAAATAAAAAATATATATTTTATTTTCTAGAGGCTTATATATTTAAAATAGTTCACGGGTTGGCCTGTTTAATATTTACCCAACTAAAAACCGACCCGTTTATTAAATGGGTTAGACGGATTGACTTGTTTGTTTACTCAAATTTGTTTAACTTCGTGCCGGGTTTATGTCACTTAATGTGTCGTGTCGAGAATTGCCACACACCCACTTGAAGTTACATATCAATAACCATTTTGTTGGAAGCCATTTAAATATCATGGCCTCGTATATATAACGAGATAATATTTTAAGGCCCCTACCAAAGGTCTCTTAGCTCAGCGGTATGTGGGTTCAAGTCTTGTTAGAGCCATGTGAGATAGGTGGTATAGGTTGAAAATTTGTTGTTCTAAAAAATAAATAAATAATTATAAAATAATAATTGAGGCCCCTAAATATTTGAAGCTTTATATAATCACATGCACACGTGATATACGACTCTATATATACTACCTTCATTAAGAAGTAGTATTCAAAGTAATAGACCGAGAACAATATATAAGTACTATAAGATTCGAGATTTTTAATCCTTTTACATGAATACTTCCGGGGTTGGAACTCAAATAGAGGATGCTCTAAACAAAATATAGTTGTACATCAAGTCAATTGGTCCTAAACCACAAATGATCAGTTTGGACAAACTATCCTAGCCATATACTCCATAATCCTGACGGACTAATGCATTTGCATGATTTTTCAAGCTTCATGAATCTTAGTCTTGCAGGGTGGTATTTTAAACTTTGTATAGCAAACAAAAGAGTCAAGTAGAAAGATGGTACAATACGTGAGTTTGCCTCTAATTACATTAGACTTTAGTGTTAGATATTATTAACTCATGTATCCGATTAATATTGTATTTTTAAAGTTAGTTATATGTGACAATATACTTATAATAAACCCAACCCGATAACCCGCCACCCGATAGGCTATCGTGTCGGGTTGCGGGTTAGTTTTAATGTTTTTAAAACCCGATAGACCCAACCTGATAAGCCTCAAGCCTGACCTGATAACGTGATTGATACCCTAGTCACCAATCAATATTATTAATGATATTTTATAAGCCATGGCATGAATTATTGATGTCACTTATTCTTGTTGACCCATTCATCGCGTGAAGAATGTAAATTTCCAAGCAAATTCCATATGTCGTGTCCCTATGTGTATTACAGTATTAGTCACTAGTTAATATTATTAATGATATTTTATAAGACGTGGCATGAATTATTAATTGATGTCACTAGTTAATATTATTAATAGGGGAGTTGACTTTTTCTTTTTGACTCATTCATCGCGAGAAGACTGTAAATATCCGAGCAAATTCCATATGTCGTGCCCGTATGTGTATTAGTCTTGATATAATTTCTTAAGACACGCATTTCCTCTGCAAAGCTTTCATAACTTACAATGGTCATTCTTACAGATATTTCAGAAGCATCTTCATCAACTAATGGTCAACATATGTATGATGTGTTCTTAAGTTTTCGTGGGGCAGACACTCGTAACAGTTTCACCAATCACCTCCACAAAGCCCTTGAGGATGCTAATCTCATAACCTTCTTGGACGATAAAAATATTGAAACCGGGCTATATTTGAAGCCGGAGTTAGAGAGTGCCATTAGAACATCGAGAGCTTCTATAATTGTGGTGTCAAAGAATTATGCTTCTTCCACATGGTGCCTTAATGAACTGGAGTTAATCCTAGAGCAGCATAGGGAGTTTAACCACATAGTTATCCCCATATTCTATCATGTCGATCCTAGCGATGTGAGGAAGCAACAAAACAGCTTCGGAGATGCGATGGCATATCATAAACAGAAGATGGAGGCAGAAACAAATGGAGAGATAAAAAATGAATGGGTTCAAAAGATGGATATATGGAAGCATGCACTTACACAAGTTGCTAATTTAAAAGGGAAAGAACCAAAGAACATGTAATAATTTACTACTTTCATCTGTTTGATTAATATCTCTTTTTCAATACACTTGATTTTCTTTTAACAAATACTATTGTCCCTTAGTTCTCGTTTCTATAACAATATTGGCTAGGTTTGGCATCGGGCTTACAGGGGTTTGAGCTTTTAAAATAAGCTAGCTTATAAATAGTCTTTATTTTTATTTGTCACACAGGCTTAGGGAAGCTTTTATAAGCCATGACTTTATAAAGGCCTCTATAAGCCTAAACCCATATAAAAGGGCTTATGTGGGCTTATAGCTAGTCAAATTATTTAAACATCCTTCAAATTAGATATAATAGATTATCATCTAAAAGCTGGATATAGATGTGAATTTAGTTTGATGCATTTTTATGCGATTTCACATTAATAAGCTCTAGCTCAACTAACTAGTTCGTCAAACAATTTTAGGAAAATCTAAGCAACAGCTTTCGGCTTTTAATATGTGCTTGAGCCCCTTTGCCTAACATACCCATTCATATATGTTTTGTGGACTACGTTTGTGTGTTCCATGATTTATTATTATTTTTGGTATATTAAGCCATGAAATTTTGATTGCATCAGATAGAGTCCATGCTTATTGCAAACATGTAGAGCTAGATAATATGCTATAAATTGGATATCTGATGGTAATTAATTAAGAACGAAGGTAAGCTATGATTTACATAGTAGTATGCTAATTTGAACATTTCAAAAAACAAGTATATAACATATAACTAAACTATCAAAACTTGGATTATTAGATGCATGGATTGAATTTTCTACTTCTAATAAGTAAAATTTATTTCAGGCTAGAGACGGATTTTATCGAAGAAATTGTTACCGACATCTATCATCAATTAGGCATACTCCTAAGGTGTACTCTGGCACAAGACCCACAACTAATTGGGATAGATAAGTCCATTCATTTCGTCAGTTCATGGCTCCAAGATGGATCTGAACATACTGCTGATATCCTTACAATATTCGGTATGGGTGGGATCGGGAAGACATCTTTGGCCAAACATGTCTATAACTTACATTGTCGTGAATTCACCCGATGCAGTTTTGTTGAAAATATAAGTAGGCGATGTGTGGAACAATCTAATGGATTGCGTGATGTACAAAAACAACTTTGTGATGACATTTCGAAAGCAAGTTCAATTCCAGTTCATGATGTTTCTGTGTACACCTCTACAATTGAGAACGCACTAGCCCGTAAAAAAGTGTTTATAGTTCTTGATGATATTGATAGTCTCGATCAGTTGGATGTGTTACTCGGAAATAAAGGTTTTCATCCAGGAAGCAAAATCATAATAACCACTAGAGATGGGTCGTTGACGGAGAGATGTGCGCTTTTCAATCCGCAAGTTCAACCCAAGCATACCAAGCACAATCTTAGCGGTTTACATGTGATTGACTCACTAAAGCTTTTATGCCTTCATGCATTCAAGTCTGAAGATCTCAAAGAAGGTTACAAAGCAGTTTCATATAATATTGTCGATTACTGTGAAGGGCATCCGTTGGCTCTTAAAGTTTTAGGCAGGTCACTACGTAACCGAGATGTTGCTTATTGGGAAGGCTGCATAAAAGGGCTAAAGAAAGAACCCGATTCCCGTATAACTAATGTCTTGAGAATGAGCTTCAAAACTTTGCCATCCAAAAATGATAAGGAATTGTTTAAGCATATTGCTTGTTTTTTTGTTGGAAAAGGTAGAGATTTTACTGAAACAATATTAGAAGCATGTGATATAAACACAAGATCCGGGATCACTCATCTCACTGACAGATGCCTTCTTGATATCGATCGGAGTTCCGTGTTGCGTATGCATTCACTGATTCAAGAAATGGGAAGAGATGAGGTACGTCGAGAATCACCTGACAAACCATGGAAGCGTAGCCGAATATGGTGTCACGAGGAGGCATTCAAAGTTCTGAAACAAAAAAGGGTAAGAGGCATGATATTTTTGCAACTATTTTGCATTCTTAATCATTGTATATGTAAATAATATTTTTGTATATGGTCATTTCCTAATAGGGTAAGGGAAATCTACTAGGCCTGAGCCTTGATATGCAGATGCTTGAGAAAGAGAAGTTGCGAGGATCAAGTGAACTTAAAACAGCTGCGTTTAGTAATATGGATAGTCTAATGATACTACATCTCGATTATGTGCAAATCAATGGGCCTTATGAGAACTTTCCAGAAGAATTAAGATGGTTGCGTATGTGTGGGTTTTCTTTAAAGTCTATACCTTCAGAGCTTCCGATGGAGAATCTAGTTGCTCTTGACATGTCTTACAGCAATATCGAATTCTTTGATATGTCTTGTAGTAGCCAGCAACGAACAGAGAAGAGGCAAAAGGTTAGAAATTTCATGATCTATTTTTGTTGTTATTATTTGTCCATGTTGTTTTACTGCAATTCACCAACTGTTATACCCATTTCGACAGTTGCTTGGATCGTTGAAGATTCTTGATCTGAGTTTCAGTAAACAGCTTCGTGGTGTCGGTGGCTTTTGTGAACTCCCTTCACTTGAGAGTTTATTTCTTAGTAATTGCTCGAGCTTGATTGAAATCTGTGAATCAATTGACCATTGTGATGAGCTTGTCTTCATTGATCTCAGTAACTGCAAAGATTTACGAAAGCTTCCAAGGACTTTAGCCAAGTTAAAGAAGGTCAAAACATTACTACTAGATGGATGGAATTATAAGAGCGAACTTGCCGTTGTGGAGGCTGTACCAAGAGATTTCAAGTCCTCTGCTGTTTATTTTCCGAGCTCATTAGTAAAGTTGTCGCTTGCAAATAATAACTTGTCCAATGAATCCTTTCCCATGGACCTTAGTTCCCTATCCATGTTGGAGTATTTATCTTTAAATGGTAATCCAATTGTTTCAATGCCTGATTGTGTGAGAACCCTTCCTAGGCTCAAGAAGCTTTTTATGGAAAACTGTGCAATGCTGGGTTCAATTGAACATCCTCCAAGTACATTAAGATTTTTGCATTTCCGTATATATGATCACCATAAGACTTTGGTACAGAAAATTTCATTTGATCCAGAAATGTCTCCACTCAGTTTACTTATGGAGATGGAGCAATTTGCTCCTTCATCCATTGAAATTGATGGAATGATCAAAATCCAACCTATAGCAGCTGTTGATGAAACTATCTTATGTCATTTGGGGTGGAGTAACTTAGAGTTCATTTATAAAAGGCGTGTGGGAACGTATCATTATTTAAGAGGACGAGAGGGATCTCAAACCCAGGTTCCTCTAACTAATGTATTATGTGTTTATATGAATATGTATACATAGATAATTTATTCTGATTAATTTTGCTTGTGTTTTGGCAGATGTATTATGAATTTGGAATATTCAGCACAATTTATGAGGGGGAAGTGATGCCAGCGTGGATTACGCACAAAAGCAAGGGGTTATCAATTTCGTTGACCATCCCATCATCTCCTAATAAGCTCAGAGGATTAAATCTCTCCTATGTACAGACATTAAATCTCTCCTATCATCAGTTGATTTATTTGCCACGTATTAGAATTAGTAATATAACAAAGAACCATACCTGGAAATACAGTCATCATATTGGTAAAGTCAATGTAGGTGGAAAGAGTTTAACATTCTTAAGCCATTGGATGTTTGGGGAGAATGAGATGGAAGATGGTGACCAAATTACTATTTCTATAAAACATGCACTTACAAGTCATGATGATAGAAGATGCATAAAGGAGTGTGGGGTAAGTTTTGTGTATGATGATGGAAAGAATGAGAAGGAAGATGATCCGTTGAGTTATTACAAGTCATGGAATCAAATCATTGGTGGAGATCTCTCTCATTTTGAGTTTCCAAAGGAATGCAAGCAACGATACTACCTAGACAACAGAGGTAGAACCCATTTACTATATTTTCTAAAAAGTTGTTGTCGGTTGGAGTATTACTTTTTAGTATTATTATTTTTTATCTCAGTGAGGAGAGTCTATGTACCCTTTAAAGCTTTCTCCCACAAGAACTCCAACACACGTGGCCGCGCAAACGAGGTATGTTTTCGATACCCAAACACTTTTTCATAACACGAACAAAAACCACACATAACCGACCGAATATTTATTCATTATAGCTCTTAATTGGTCACATGATGCACTACAACAATCAGGAGGTTGGGCGAGGAAGCTTTTGGCAGGGACGCCTATGTCCCCACCAAAAGTCGCTAAACGACAAAAACGTTGCTGAGCTGGTACACCAGGCCGTAGAGTCAGTAGGCTTAACTTTAAAGCTTTCTCCAAGAAAAACTCCAACACACGAATAACCTTGCTATATGGAAGGACTCATTACACATCATCATTTCATCAAAGCTTTTATTACTTTCTCGCACAGGTTGTGTTGAAGCAAGTTCCATTTAGAACATGTGTGAACCTTTATTCGTTATTCATATTTTCCCATTTCCTATAAACTTGTCAACATATTCTTCACTGTTAATGAACTTGTATAGAGAATTGATCAAATAGTGGTTTTGTTGAGAGGGAAAAGAAATGCACACGTTGGAAAGTGGAAGATGAGAAGAATTGAATTGGAAATTTAGTTTTGCTAAATAAAAATGAAGAAAATGTACGTGTTTTGTGTTTGGGTTGGGATAGTGGGATTAGATATTTTCCCATGGAAAATACTGGAAATGATTGATGCTATGTTTGGCGATTAGCTTTTTGGAGCTTTTTAGGGCGATGAGCGGTGAGAAATGAGCTGTTTGATTTTTAGTGTTCATTTGGTAAAAGAGCGGTGAGTTTTCCTATTTTTTAGGAAAGCTCATTTTTCCAATGCTTCTTTAAAAAGCTGTGAGCGGTGAGCAGTGAGTTGTGGCTGCAACTCATAGTTACTGCTCACATCTTACTGCCACTGCTCGCTGCTAGCTACTTTTGACAAACATAACCTGAATGTATTATTGAGTGTTCAACTTTTGCTTTAATAATTGATTCATGAAAAATGAGTTAGATTTTGATTTGACTATTCATCTTTTTGAGTTGATGGACATGTTACTCTTGAGTTGGGATAACAAAGATGTTTGGTGGATATATAGTTGAATAAGGGGTTCTTGATTTATTGGGCTTGTGTTTTAAAGTGTTATATATGTTTTTGGTTAGGTTGTTATTTATTACTACATACTTATATATATATATATATATATATATATATATATATATATATATATATATATATATATATATATATATGTAACAATTCGCAATTTCAGGTTAATTACCATTTCCGGAAAATTTCACTATTCACTTTTACTATTCATTTTTTTCCCGAAACTTTCCCGAAAGTTGATTTTTATTTGATATTCTCGAGTGATAAATCATTTCCATGGCAAATTAAATGTTTGACATTCGTCAGATCATTTTCGTGAAAATTATTAAGGAATTACACGTTTTAGGGTAAAACGTCATTCAGAAATTCTACGTACAACGAAATTCGACCGCGTTAAGTGACCCCACATCAGAAAAATGTTTGACACACTCATGATTTATTTGAGAATTAATCATGACTGAGAAAAATATGACCAGTATAAGCCTCGGCCGTGAAAAACTGGAATTTTCAGTTTTTAAGCGTTTTTACTCAGCCGTAACCTTAGCCTATACCTGCACCGCGTTTCTAATACGATTTGAGTTTTCAACTTATTAGAAAAAGTCAACATATTTTTCCCTCCTCCATTGACCAAAAATCATCCCTTGATGTTATAAGTCATTTCGTGATTTTTAGGCTTACGGTTTGATGTTTAAAAGACATTTAATACCAACCGACACTAGACTGAGCCCAGTCTAGACATTATAAGTCATTTTAAATCATTTATAACATATTAGAAAAGTAACATTTTACTTTTCTCAATTTTACGCAATATTCGTACATTTTACGTATTACGCGTTTTAGACCCGTATTTCCAGTTTTTAGCAGGGTTTTGCACCCGATAGAACCTACCACTCATTTTATATTTTATTATGGACTATATGGACATGTTTAACAATACTTTCAAATTCCATAATTTTACGACACCCGGTTTTACGTTTTGAGGCTTAATCATTTACGATTGGCATTTCCCGGAGTCAAAACTCATCCAATACTTGGATAATATCATCCAAGACCAACTCATCCCTTCCTATCCACTCCAAACCAGCTTAGGGGGGGGGGGATTCATCAACCATGTGGCTTAATCTCATGCTAGGAAGCCTTAAGGTGCATACATGTGTTATACTTGGTGACCAAGTGTTGACAAGTCAACATAACTAACCTCCTCATTTCCTTATAAGATCAAGACTCATTCTCTTCCTTTCTCTCTCAATACCAACGACCCAACATCATAAAAATACACCATTTTGATCATTAATCTTGCTCATTCAATCCATCACAAGTTCAAGTCATAGTTCCTAGTTGATACTTAACACCTTTCAACCATAAAATCACCATAAAACACCACAAAAACTCATCAAATTTCCAAGTGTTCTTAGTGAAGATTTTTACTAAGGCTTGTTTTTGTGATAGATTAGTGTTTATCAAGGGATTATAAGATAGGGTTTTTGATATGGAAGCTTGGCTATGGTTGGAAAATATTTGGAAAATATTTGGAAGATTAAGTAGTGGTTCTTGGTCTTGATCTTGGTTCTAGTTAGTTTCTTCACAAGTTGTAAGCAAACCCTAACTTGCTTCTTGTTAAATAATCATGTTCATGTTATTTACCTATTATTCATGCTATATTATGTCTTGTATGCATGTCCATGATGTATAAAAGTGAGCAAAACAAGTTATTGTTATTGATTGTTACAACAAGTTACTAAAACTAGTAAACTAGTGACTTTCTTGGAAAACCACGACCAAAATGGTAAAATTATGATGTTGGATCATTACATATTACAGTAGAGGACTTAACAAGGAAACCATAGCAATTTGAACCACCTAAAACGAGTATACGAGTCAAAAGTTACGCCCATTTGAAGTTACCAAAACTTTTCGGCAATCTGCCAAATACCATTCTGATCAAATTTGGGTTTTGAAAGTCCCACTTCTGGTCCGATTCATCAAAAAAGTTAAAACACGAAAGTTGTCCGAAACGACGTTTTCGTTCAGGAACAAAGAAGCTCGAGCCCTGAAAATGCTTTCCAAGTGATAAATTTCTTCAAATTCTAAACAGCCCATTTTTAGACAAAGTCATTACATATAGGTTATGGTTTATGAAGACCAAAGGGGTCTTATGACCTATAATCAAGACCACCACCATGGATAGAGCCAAGGTTGTGTCTCATGACCTTGAAACAAGGACTAAGGGTCATGGCTAGGCCATGACGAAATGACCATAACAACTTACATAGGCGTAAACATGAAACAATGAATTAGGCGATAACTTGAACAAGCAATTTGGATCTACTTCACTTAAAAGGAAACCATGAGATTTTACCAAGAGAAAATGGTCATACAAGACTTATGAAACATACCCTAATAACAATCTTCATGTACTAATAAACTTTCCTAAGTTTATCCAAATATCGGACATGTAACTTTTCGGATCAAAACTTATATCTATATATTTCATCAACTACTACAATAGTAGGGAGCCTCATGTGAGGAGTTCATTATGTAAGCCGTCGAGTTGAGTTGTGGATTTACGAGTTAAAGTGTCCTGGCTCCTCGAACGCTTACTAACATGACTTCTGAATTATGTCGGCCCGAACGGTAGTAAACGATATACCAAAACATACATGTTTCATGAATCTTTCTTTCAAGGACATACATTATACATCATACCACATCATGGACTATAATGCAAGATATATATATATATATAGGCACTACTTCATAGTCTTTACTCCGATCCTAAGTCGCGACATTCTATTATAGGTTGCTCGTAGAAACCTACACGATTCAACCGTTACATTCATTACTTGCTATCTTACTTAAGGTGAGTTCGTAGCCCCACTTTCTATTGTTTAACTATTTTACAAACCCATGGGGGGAATACACGCTATTATTTTTCTACTCGAACACGATGCTTTCTAATGTATGCTTCCCGACGATGTTTTATTATCACTAAGTAACGATTGCCATGTTCGAAGTCCCTATATCATGAACCATTAGTCACTACCTTTAGTGAGCGCGAATATTGTGAATAGATCTATTGGGATTGACGAATCCCATTTGTGTTGAGCAACGATGAGTTCACACAAATGCACTATATTTGAGATTTAGAGGTATAACGGCAAAAGTACCTTGATAGGGCTTCTATAATGCCAATTTTGTTGGTTCGATGTTAATGTTTTGGTTGTATGAGCTTAGTGAAATAAATAAAGATTTTGTTTTCCAAACATTGGTGTGAGCCTATAACTCACACTACGATTATTGTGTTCAAACGATTTAACTAAACTCTATGAATATCACTCAACCTTTGTGTTGACCTCTCAAGCATGTATTTCAGGTTCATGACGATCAAGGATGGCACGGAAGCGCACG
>JARVZY010006880.1:0-25099 GCA_030686995.1 Artemisia argyi | reverse complement strand
GAAATTGTGTTTACTTGGATTTCACTACTCCCTAGATATCTTTTACACGTTAATTACTTGTTACAGTTGCGTGGATGATGGATTGTATTCCTTAATACCATTCATGGGGTGGCGCACTTAACTCCCCAATCCTATGAGTGCCTACTTCACTCCTATGTCGAGCCGGCTAAGAAGCTCCTAACATGGGATCATTAGAATTTACTCATGCATTAAATACAACCAATAAAACCTAGTGCACATCGGTTCATGTTTCCTAAGACGTTCATGCATGTACCATTTGGAGATCTGCCAATTTTCTTAAGCCTAACATCGAAATCATTCATCCAATACAACCATAAACAAGTAATCAACACATAATCAACATCTAGGTTTCATTAAATCTAAGCAAACACAAGATAGATCTAGCCTAGCATGATGAAATTAAGACAAGAACAAGATATAGACAACCAACACATAGACATATTGATTGAATTAGAAGAACACTTATCTCAATTACACATGAAAGGGTTCAAGGGCTGAAAACCCTTGAAAAACCTATAAAATTCGTAATATGTTCGGCCTTAGGGTTTCTCCAAAACTTCTCCTTTCTTTATGAATGAAAATTAGAAAACTATATATAGGAAATTGAGGCTGACGGCGTCAAGACCAAATAGGTGACGCCGTCATCTCGCCCGCCAAAATAATTCTCGGACTGCCTTGATCTACATCTGACGCCGTCATGTGTTAGCTTCTTCCAGGCCGTCACGTGTTTTACTCTTGACGCTCTACTTGTGACGCCTACATGTTTGCACTGGGCCGTCATGCAATTTACTCTTGACGCCGTTAGGGTGTTGCTCTTGACGCCGTCACCTACTGTTCCCAGCAAGGAAAATTAAGACTTTGGCGTTTTCTTCACTTTTATGCTCCAAAAACGTCCGAATTGCTTCCTTTTCCAGAATTCACTCCCAAAGTACCTAAAATTACAAAAGGAACGATTTAGGGCAATATTTGATCAAATAAATTTAATTCCGGGCTTAAATGACCCTCTAAAAGTGGTTCATTTTTCGCCTCATCATATACCCTTACACTTGAGATTTGCTTGCCCTCAAGCAAATGCGCTTTTATTCTACTCAAAATACAAGTTAGGGGTCATTTAACACTAATATAAAAGTAATTACAACAAATAATCGTTCCACTAAAGACCAAAGACAAGCACGGAAGTCATACACAAGCACCTCACAAATAGTGTTTAGATACTCACATCTCTCGGGTGTAATAAAGTATAGATTACAATATGGAAACGGAAGATATCTCTCACTACCTGTCATAGCAAAATAGATTACCATAGGCTTCGGCAGGAACCTGTCAGTAGAATATTCAGTAGTATCTAAATACTGACTTCACTAATTCCTTACAACGAGCCAAATATTGATATACTTTTAACTAACGAGCAAAAAAGCCCTAACGCAACACGCGAGTGCAACTTTCCCGTTATCATTTACACGTTAGCCCATGTGGTTAAAGATCGTTGCATCGTCTATCCTTTATAATATTATTGTTTATTATTTTGAAGTTTTTCGACTGTAGGTACGGTTTATACATTTTTATCCGTTTTGTCTGTTTTTATACGTTTTTCCGTTTTTATACGTTTTTATCCGTTTTCGGCCGTTTTTATACGTTTTCGACCGTTTTTAAATATTTTCGCCCGTTTTCTTACACTTTCATATGTATTTATTCGTTTTTATACCTTTTTATCTATTTATATATATTTTCATACGTTTTATCCGTTTTCATACGTTTTCTTACATATTCAAACGTTTTGTCCATTTTTACGTTTTCGTCCGTTTTATACGTTTTTCTTACATTTTGATACGTTTTTATCTGTTTTCTTAGGTTTTCATACGCTTTTATCTGTTTTCGTCCGTTTTTATACGCTTTCATCCATTTTTCTATGTTTTCTTACGTTTTTATCCGCTTCCATCCATTTTTATATGTTTTCGGCTGTTTTTATATTTTTTCGTCCGATTGTCTTATGCTTTCATCCATTTTTCTTACTTTTTCATCCGTTTTTATACATTTTTATTCGCTTTTATACGTTTTATCCGCTTTTATACGTTTCTATACGTTTTATCCATTTTATACGTTTTATCCGTTTTTATACGTTTTCGTCCGTTTTTATCCATTTTTTTTTCTTTTTTACGTTTTTATCCGTTTCTGTCCGTTTTATAGGTTTTCTTCTGTTTTTAGACGTTTTCGTCCATTTTCCTTATATTTTATCTAATTTTTTACGTTTTCATCCGTTTTCGTCTAGTTTGATACGTTTGATACGTTTTTATATGTTTTCATCCATTTTTCTTACGTTTTTATTCGTTTTTGTGCGTTTTCATCCGTTCTCGTCTATTTTGATACGTTTTCGTACGTATACAAAATGGAGAAAAGGTATGTGAATTTGGTTTTCGGTTCGGTTCATTTTTTATTTTGCAAAAACCATATTCGAACCGAAAACTGAATACTCCGTATTTAATTCGGTTCGGTTCGATTTTGACAAATTCGGTATTTCCAGTCTTTTGTGGGTGCAACCCCAATTCTACACACCCCTAGAACAACATAATCCAATCTTTTTTTTTCCCGATAACCGGCTTTGTAACAAGCTTATGTTGTAAAGACTTTGAATGTTCAACAAGTCTACCCTTATTTACAAGTCGCAACTTTTGTTTTGTAGTAACAAAGAAAAAAATCAACAATGATAGTTTCACATTTTAAAAATATTTCTAAATACAACCCATTGCATACGAAAAGTATACACTTAAATAAAGATAAAATGCGACTCTAAGAGAAATAGATGCAACTGCCTAACAAAGAAAAGAATTATGCTCAAACAAAGCTTCATATGGAACCATTCGTGAAACAAAAATAAATAAATTCTTTGAACACTTTAACTGATAATACTTTAACTGATAATTGTATGTGTTAATCAACAACAATAAAATGAGGTCGAAATGTTTTATTGAAAATTAATATTTAAAACACAAAAAAATAGGCTAAGGTTGAGGTGCTGGCGCTTCTGGATCAGGGGTAGGCATAATCAATCTAGATCTTTTGTTGGTGTTTGGGCCTGCATCTTCATAATCCAACTCTATCATCACCCTTGTGTTTGGGCCTTCATTTTTCTGCACACAACACAAATTTAAATTTACCACAATTAGGCAATTAGCAAATTTAAATTTATGTGTCTACAATTAGAAGATTAGTGTTACTTTTTTTACCTCCCTAGAACTTTTTCTTCTTCGATCAATAGATCTAAAACATATTCATTCACCATATGCTAATTAAAAAAGATTGATCACTTGATCATATTGATGTGATTTTATGATTGCGAAGTCTAGTTTTAATTTGGAGAGTTTGCAAAGAATCGTTAAGTTTCCGAAAGGCTAGTTATTTTTCACGAAAACACCTATTCCTATTCTTAGCCCGTAAAGTCGAAAAGGAGGTAACGATCATTTTCCTATACAATATTGCAAAACTTCAAACACCTAAGAGGGGTGATTCGGTAAAGCGTATTCAAACAACTTGTAATACAGAAAATAAAGCATTTCATGTCAATATAAAATTGAAATGAATACCTCATTTACAGATGCAACAGGAGCGAAACCATTATCATCCCTCGTTGTAGATTGCATCAGTTTTCTACTAAATCCTGATATATAATAACAAGTTTAAGCATATATGCGATGATAAACGACATTATCAGGATATCTTAAACCGAAACAATTTAGAAAGGTCAGCAGGCTTACCAGTTGACAATAACAGAAACATAAGTGCCATAACGACAGAAACTTTGTGAAACGACATTATCATAAGCTTCTTCTTGTTACTGGTGTGACTCGAAACTATGAAATGTATAAGGAGTGTGCAAGGGTTGATGGTCTATAATATAGGAGGAAGTTGTGTGTCTGCGTGTGGGGTGTTTGAATGTGTGTTATAAATAATACTCTAGTATTTAGTTTACAGGTAACAAAATGGTGGCTAGCGTGCACTTGCGTTGACAATCGAGAGAATCTTGGATCGGCTCGTTTGTTGACATCAATCTCAAAACTAAAACATATATTTTAACAAGACAAAATGTAAAGTTAATTGTATCTTGTTTTGATCAATCTTGTTATTTTATTAACCTGCACAAGATTGGGCGACATTTATCGATAGGAAAGTATTGGTTGAGTTTATTTCTCGACATCTATGAGTATTTCGGTTGAAACTAATATATAAACGTGATTACTTGCGAACGTATCTAAATAAATAGATTGAACTAATTGTTAGATTTTTTATTTATTTATTTTTATAAATAATAAGGGAAAAAAAAGGAACATGATGGAGCATGATTAGGCGTGTAACACTTGCATCAGGTTCTTCGAATGGTTATCATAATTATTGGTCCTAGCTTGGGTACGACCACAAATTAAAGGCCACTTGTTTTTATCACCAGAATAAAACATTTGCTAACCAATTAAAGTCAATGCTTTTTTTTTGTTAAATCTTTATGGGTAATTGTTTGATATATTGAGGAGTATGCTATACAAACACAATAAAGTATGCATTTTTCTATGAAGCGAAAAGTAATTTTAAGGAAAAACATAACCAATAAATTCAAATCTCGTCTCAAGTTGTATCAAAGAACTTAACAGCAAAAAGTTACATTAACTAATTCATTAACACAAAGAAAAAAGAATAATCTATTATTACGTACTACTACTACGTTAAAATGTCTCCAATAAATTAAGGATAAGTGAGTGTTTTAATTCATTTGTAACACAAATCTTGTACAAATTTTTTTTATAACAGGAATCTTCACTAATATGTTTCAAACTCACAACCTAAAGACATGAATCTGAAATTAAAAACCTTAATTATATAATTATCTATATATACTAAAAGAGGGGAGGTTACTCGGGACATAGTACTCCGTTACAAGATGGAAAAAAATATGTAAAAGTCACACTTTGTTGGCTGTTTCTTATTGGGTTACAACACTCAATGGGACACATGTATGCTTTGTATTTGGTATTTAAATAATACATTTTTGACACTGTTACAATCCCGTCCCGTTATGCTACTGTACAAAGCACTGTAGCACCCGTAAGGCAACTGTAGAAACCACTGTAGCTCCGTTATTCCCAGCCTACTCCCGTTATTTGCACCAAAGTTGTTCCATGCAGGTACATTTTGCATTAAATGAGTTACTCAGATTTTCTTTCCCATGAAGACACCTAAGCTCTTTGATCATTTAAGTTATGCAAAGATAATCCCAGAAACTTCTGGCATCCATCTTTCATGTTTGCAATCTGCTTCCACCCTGCATAAAGAATAAACAACTTAGTAAGTGTCTTCACAGGATCATAATAAAGTAGAATAAAGATCAGTTTGGTTGAAAGTTAAAAGGTCTAAACATAGCTGATCATTTTTTTTTTCTTTTCATTCATGGCAGCATATACTCCTCTAAATTTTCTAACTTTACTGATGTTGTTTTATTATATGGTTAAACTAATGTCCCATAGTATCGCATGCATACATAATATTTGGTTACTTTCTTCTTTAGCATCTTTTACTTTTGTACAATTGGTATTTATTTTGTTTCAAGTTGTACAAATTGCACTATACCAAACTAATTGCCTGCTTGAAATAATGCCTCTAAGATATAAAACCTTACAACAATCAGACTCTTTTGAAAAATATTTGGAACCACCAAATTGGAATTGGCAACCTAATCTCAGTGCAACCAGTAATGCAATTGACCAACAACAAAACCAACCTTTTAGAGAAAATATGTACTATGCAACGACAACAAACCTTCCAAAAGACATACCTTCTGTTGTCCAGGAGAAGTAGGTTGAAAGTGAACATTCCATCAGAGATTTGGCCTGGCAAAGACAAAATAATGGTTTACCAGAGAAGTCAATTACAAAGAATCCGTCAAAAAGAAAAAAAGAAAAATGGTATGGAGTTAGAGAGAGCAAGAAACAAAAAAATGAAGGTACTATTGGTCTCCATTACTTCATTTATAGTAACTCATTATGACAAATCTCATTTATTACTCTAAAATATCTAATTTCATTTACTCATTTATGTAAGTATGGCACTTCAATTATGATGCAACTAAAATTTCTTCTATTAATGTAGGGTGTCATAAATCTGATGTTAAAGGCAAAGGTATACTTATGGAGACATATCCGAAGATAACCACTTTTATGAAGCGGCCGGTTCTTTGATCATTCACGGTATGCTTATTCTTCCTAACTATTTTTGTACAACAATTTTAGATAAAACTATATACATGACTTTGACAAAAAAATGTTTGCTACAAATGCAGAAAATAATGTTTCGAGCAGCTCACAAATTGAAAACGAAAGAAACCAACCAATAGGTTGCACATACTTTTCATCACCTAATGGCGTATCCTCAGGATTCGAAAGCAAAAACGTAGACAAGCAAACACTACCTCAACCAACGTGCTTTGAAACAGCTAAAGAAAGAACACATCAACAGGGCGAGTCTACAGTCATTTCAACCTGTAATGGCAGAACAACAACCAGAGGTAATTTCTTTATTAAATAGTATTTATTACTAACAAACTTATGTTCTATCTAGCATTCTAATTATCAATATTGAACAAGCCAGTATATGAAAATTATTCACGAACTATACACAAACAGATACATCTATTAACATTAACAAAAAAAATTAAAAAAATCCATCCACACTAAAATTGGATAAGTAAAACACAGGTCATAGATTATCTTCTTGCATAGTCATATTATACAAAGATAAACATTACACTAATTCCATCTGATCCAGGAGTTTCATACATCACCGACGCATACGACTGACTAACCAAAATACCATACAATATGAAACTACAACCCTAATTACCCAAGATACCATACAACATAAAACTACAACCCTGACCTTTTAACAATACTGCATCTAACATAGACAGACATTGACACTGTTAACACCCTATTAATATTACGACACTGACCCATACAAAACACAGACACACAAACACCTTTATTAAACATGCTTAAGTTTCTTAATCCAACAACTCCTTTAATTTTATATCATAATGGGTAAATTACATAAGGATGGTAGGTTCTTAATGGGTAAATATCATAATGGGTAAATTCTTAATGATTTTAGATTTCTCACCACACTTAAAAGCATCAGCACGGCTCATGTGCATCAAAAGACCGATTTCTGCAAAGTCTTCTTGCACCGAGGCCTTTAAATCAGCTAAAGCTTCATCCAGAACATGTCCCCCCACAAACTTCTTCATTTCGACAATAATTCCATGCCTCTCCTCAACCCTAACCAAGATTTTCTCGATCCTTTCATTATAATTCTTTTGGTCATCCCTATACGCCTTCTTTTCTCTAGAAAAAACCTCATGAAGAACGCTATCAATCCTTCTATCCCCGATCTGATGAGCAATTTTCATACAATTAGGAAATTTGGGTGCCATAACGTTTAGATAAACAATTTTTTTACTAATCAATTGTTATTGAAAGTTGTCTGCTATTCTTAATTGGAAGAACCCTAACCCCATAAACCAAGTTTTATCCCCAAATTTTTTCGCCAAAGAAATTATATATGTGCCATGGGCCAACACAAAGTTACACCCAAATTATTACCAAGCCCATTAACTCTAGCCCAATGCCAAAAAAAAAAAAAAAAAAAAAAAAAAAAAAAAAAAAAAAAAAAAAAAAACATATTCCTTTAAGAAAAACAAAAACAAAAAAACAAACACATAAAAAATAAATAAATAATAATAAGAATAATAATAAAATAAATAAATGACTAAGTTAAAAAAAACAAAAAAACAATTCCGCTAATCCCAGTAAAGAAAATCAACAATCATTAAGTGATTTCGTATTTCGTTAAAGTTTCGAACGCGACTATCGAAAAACGAAACATACAATTACTAATAAAAAAAATACCAAAAACAATACTTGCTTCGAGTCAAACGTACATCAAAAAAAATACCAAAAATAATACTTGCTTCGAGTCAAACGTACATCGATTTCACATACCAACATTAATAACTGCAACGAATGATCCGCAAAACACAAAACTACAAAACATATAAGGCCCCGCCGCAACGCGCGGGCTTACCCCACTCGTATATACTAAAACCCAAAATTCCCATTTTACAAAATGCGCCTTCCTATTGGCTGCTTCCCCGTAAGGCATCTATTTGAACCACTGTTACACACTATTTATTAGCATTCATCCGTTCCGTTCCATTGCCCCCCTAGATATTTCCCCCATCTACATAGCCCTAGAACCTTCTTCCCCATTCATTCTTCCCCATTCACACGAGTTTTTTCAATAGGGATTTTTTATACACCACACAGAAACACACACATAAGCTCAAATCATATAATCAAAACCTAATAATTAGGGTTTTGATTTTGGGGGTTTTCTTTGCCGTCAGATTAGTTTTCTTTATTCTCGATTCAGCTTCAATTATACTTAGTGAGAGAATCAAAAAGCTATGTACTTGATTACTTATTTTTTTTATGTTTGTGTTTAGTTATGATTTTGTGGTTAAAAAAAAAATCATAAAGTATTTTTTCATGTGTATTGGTGGTTGATTGTTGCTTTTGATTTAGGATTCTTTTTAACTAAAATGGGGATCTATTGAAGCTTGGTAATTTATGGACGATAACTATATATTTTATCTTAGATTTTAGATTGATTGCATCATATAGTGACAATTACTATACTATGTGAATGTGAGGGTTTTATGAGGTGAACATGAGGGTTTTATGGATGTAGTGAGGATGAGTCATCGGACGGTTGATTAGGCCCACAGCTTTTATTTCAGTAAGTTTATGATGACCTGTTTAAATGTTTTTGTCTCTTTCATTCGAGGGGGTGTTTGGGATTAGTTAGTAAGAATGGTTAAGTGATAAGTGTGATTTCACAAAGCCGAGAAGCATTTTGCGTGTTTATATGGAGGGATATTGATTAATGAAGTCATTTGAGTTGTGTTTTCTTTGAATCAAAATGCATAAGAAATACAAATGGTTTATTAACTTGAAGACAAATACGGTACCATTGTATGCGTTAAACCCTTAATGAAGTTACTATAAAGTTTCTGTTAACTAAGATTAAAAAAAATGGTCAGTTTCGCCTTGATATGCTCTTTTTTGCGGATGATATGTCATTTGGGATTAGGAGAACATCAGACTGAAGATTTTGACGAATTGGCATTTACGAACAAAAAGGTAATAATCAAATGAGAAAATGTTAAACTTTTAAAATGTTATATCCTTTATTATCGGCTATCTTTTAGTTTAGATTTTGATGCTATTGTCTATTGCTTATACCTTTTTTTGTTTGATCATAACTCAGTGAACAAGAATTCCATTATATCATGGGGAGATATGATCTTTCACATCAGGTAAGGTGACTAACACTTTTAGTGCCTGTTTGGGATTGCTTTATGTTTGCCTTTTTATATTGAAGTGATGTAAAAAAATTTGGTGTTTGACACAACGATTTACAGCAAGGGTATTTGGAAACTGCTAAAACAAGAAAGCAGAAATTCTCTGAACGTAAACTACATTTTCAATTACCTTTGTTACATATTATGTTTGTTCTAATGAATGTTATTCCTTTAGTGCAGGCCTACCATAAGGTCTTCAGTGATGAAGGGCACGGGTATTAGCACGATAATGTAATGCCTGATGCTACACAAAGTGAATATTTGATATTGATAGACATTGAACTACAAGGTGAATAAGATTTCTTCCGAACTGAATCGTGTTAACATTAAAAATATTTTTTTTTTTTTGCCATTCCTGCCTTTGTTTTTTGGAAATCATTGAATGTAGGTATGCCTTCTTTCGATTTTAGAGACCACCTTATGGATAGCCAAGATGTAAGAACGCAATCGTTATATATTTTTGAATGTGGTACGCAATCGTTATAAAGTTCGGTTAGTTAATTTGACAGTTTAGTTGTTAAAATGATATTGTCACGTAATTTCGACGTTAAGTTTTCGAGGAAAAGTGCAGTTTTCGGTTGTACTGATGTCGATTTATTTAAACCGTGTGCTGGAATTTTTTTAGTAAATGACGAGTTTGTTGTTTAGAAGGAAATGCTTATTGAAATTAAGCAAACTAAGGTCTATTTAAATGTCTGATTAAATTTTGTAACTATTGTGAATATTTTTCATAAGCCAAGCTGATGGGGGAGTCGTTTCTGATATACTATTGTTATAATGTCAATCTAAGAGGTAGATGATATAACTATTCATGTGGCAAAACGGCCAACTTAGGAGGTTAGCGGGTACTACGACGTCCACAGGTTATAATTTTTGTGCTTACCCGTATCACTATGGGGTCTCTTTGTTAATAATCATTTAGTGCATATGTTGATTTCGGTTGTAATGATTAAATCTTTAGATGTGTAGTGTGTTGCGGATTCTGATTTTCTAGGAACAAATTTTAAAAAATACCCAGTAATAGCAAATTTGTTTAGCGAAGACAGAATCTGCTTATCCGACATAAAAATTTGATGATTAGATAATCTTATCGAAATTCAAAATCCAAACAGCCACTTAACTTTATAATGATATACTATTATTACTGTCAGGTCGTAGCAAGCCTGCCGGCAGTTAGAAGATTTAAAGGTTAACCTGACATGAAAGAAGACGAACTCTCACCATATCCGGCCAACATTAACGATGAGACCTTGAACAACCACGTTGACCAAGCGTGTTTAGGTGTTTATTGCAAGGAATCCTATATTTTGTACCTTCGTTTCCATGTGTATAGCTTGAACCAGATAAGTGATCTCAAACATAATTCAAATAATTAATTGATAAAAAAAAAAAAAAAAAAAAAAAAAAAAAAAAAAAAAAAAAAAAAATCTCGTTTCCATGTGTATGGCTTACAAATATTCTCAGGTGTTAAATCTTTATTTTTTTATTCACTGTGATTTACTTATGCTAACTTATAATTATGGTATTTTGTATCTATATTCCAAAACGTATATCACTACTAGAAAAAGGGCTATCCTTGACTCCAAATGCGAGTCAAGAAGAGGTCTTATGACGCGCAAATGCGAGTCAAGGAAAGACCTGTCATAAAGCTTCATGACTGGCATTTGTGCGTCATCCCTCTATGACGCACACTTATGATCCACGTTTTATGACTCTCTTTTTTGCGAGTCATAACCTAATTTTTTTTTTAAAAAAAATAATTTTTTGCAGTTCCTAATTTTCTATTAAATGACAATTAAAAACCTGATAATACAAAATTAAAAACACAAATATCAAAATAACGCATTTCATATATATATATATATATATATATATATATATATATATATATATATATATATATATATATATATATATATATATATATATATATATATATGTGTGTATATATATATATATATATATATATATATATATATATATATATATATATATATATATATATATATATATATATATATATATCAAAACAATGAGGTTAATTCAAGTACTAATTCACGATAAGTCACAAGTTAATTAACGACAAAAATTACATATCGATATGCCATGCTGATGCTAACTGCAACAAGTTTTTAAACTACCCCTGTGCAGACAGCATGATTCATCTAAATATGTCATCGTCAAAGTTTACTTCTCTAGCTGCTGCAGATCGATATCCCATGCCGATGCTAACTGCAACAAGAGTTGGTCTGGCACCCTCGAGCAAGTCTCAAAAACGAGCTTTAGAGTCCTGATTAAGTAACTAAAACAAATGAGAGAACATAGAACGCATTTGAAGAATTGAGACAAATGAATGTTTATATGTTTAGCCGTTAACAAATTGTAAGTTAGCCCATTTTAGCCAAATAAGTTAATAAGCCGAGCAATATATATATATATATATTCAATATCACATAAGCTCAATGATAAGTAATATATATAATAAGCTTAACCAAAATCCATTAATGTGTCCAAATATGCGCAAGCCACAATTGTCACATAAGCCGACACTAAAGCTAAATTCAACACAATACATACTTATATATGCTGTAAAATCGGAAACCAAACACCCTTAAACATGCTGAAAAATCAGCAACCAAACACCCTTAAACATGCTGAAAAATCAGCATCTAAACTCCATTACATATGCTGATTTTCAGAAGCAAATACGCCCCATGTAGGGCTGTTTTGCAGCAGATAAACACCTATATTTAGTGCAGAATTTCAGCATACAAACACACCTATGTTGGGGCTGTTTGGCAGCCATCAAACGCCCTTGGTTGAGGCTGTTTTGGGGCTGAGTTTCAGCAGTTAAACACCCTCCTGTGGGGCTGTTATACGCAGAAAACAAACAAACCAAACGCACCCTGATGGGCTCGCGTTGGTGGTCCAAGATAGGCGAGCAACTAGTTAACAACAATGATAAGACAACAAGGCAACAACCATCAAGACTAACACTTTCTTGGGTGATTCCAGTAGAGGTCGAGGATCAACCAAGCACCATTCGGGGCTGTTTTGGTTCTTCGGCACACAACCAGCACAACCCTCTTGGGTTTATCATTAACCGAACCCATTACCGAAATAAATGATCCATAATCCAAATAAGCTTGAAATAAACAAACCATGACCACTCGAAACCCAACTGGGTCGACTGAAAACTAATCGGGTTCGACCCGACCCGAAATCAACACATATCAGGTAAACCACTTATGTTTCATCTTCCAAAAATCAAAACTAGAAAGAACTAAGTATATCATATAACCATCACAACACCCTTAAGGGTCTCGGCTGTGAAACCCACTCGGGTTTAAACCCAAATCAAAAATAAAACAAATCAAATAAATGCCTCTTATATGTTTTTATACCACACGAATGATAATCAAAAACGTTTTTAGAACTTGTTATAATTCCACGAATGTATAATTGGTTTTGATACGGGGTTAATTAAAAGATTAACAAAAATAGGAGGGTGTTTCAACGAACCCTAATCACCTTGATCAAACCCTTAAGAATAAACTAGAAACACTTGAATCTTCAACTTAGTACCAAAAACTTGACTAGAAAAATCAACAATAGATGAGCTTGTGAGAGCTCATACCCGCGGCAACAATGGAGGAAGAGAGCAAATATTTTTGTTAGTATCGAGATCTAAATTAAGTGGTTTTTGGTGTGTAGTTTTATCAAAGTGGTTTTTGGTTAAACCAAAATGGGAGACAAGGAAAGGAAAAATAGTACAAGTGTCTTAGGGTTGGGCTTATGGAGGGAGAATTTGATTTTTTTTTTTTTTTTTTTTTTTTTTTTTTTTTTTTTTTTTTTTTGAGCGGGAAGTGTTTTAACAAAAAAAAAATAATAGATTTTGATGAAGCAGATGGTAAAAAAAAACATAGATGACCCCTATTTATGACGAAGTAAAACGAGCGTCATCTAGCAGGCTAAATTTTAACTGATTATGACCCTATGTTATGACGCTTCTGAAAACGAGTCATCCCTAATAAAAAATTTACTCGTCATGACTCTTATTTTATGACTTTGCTATTTGCGCGTCATCTTCTAGCGTGCGTCATAAAATGCGAGTCAATGATAGACTTTTTCTAGTAGTGATAGGACTAAATGAATGAGCATAATCAATGTCATCTTTTGGTTTTGCATGAAACCTGAAGGTATAAATAATAAACTTATGTGATATTTCATCCATTCATAACATTACATACTGTAAATTTACTATCTGTAGTCTTTTTTTTTCATCAAATTCATTTTAGGATGTGTTCAAAGTGACTATTAAAATTTAAACCCCGTCAATTGTGGACAAATCGACATCTGTGAGTCTTGGGGAAACGGAAGCTGGATACGGTTTGCTAGCCTTTTGTGATTCTAGGTGTCTTGACCTGGACGTTTAGAACAACAAATTCGGCAACGTTCAAAAGTGTACCACGGAACCTGTATGTGAAAAGTATAGCGATTCTTATCTTACCAATTTGGCTGATAAGTTGTGCTCTTATGTTGTTTATAATGTTGATTTTCTTTGAGCAACAAATCTATTCCGCTGATATGTTCAAGGGTGTTTGGTTTAGAATATTTCTACCTCTTTTGCAAAGGGGTTTGGTTCAAACATAATGTTAGACTTTTTGTGCAGCAACGAACCATTTTTGCTAAACTACATACAATGCAAACATTGTTTGGCAAGTATGAATCTTATCAGTCTTTAAAAAGATTACTAAGCCGCACTCGCTCTTATTAGTAGATTTATTTGAGGCAATAGGCTAGCTAAAACCTAGGCTATTACCGAACTTATTTGGATTTACAAAGCTCCTTACCATACAATGATGAGGTTTAATCATGCATGTGGACGGGAACATGATTGGTGCATCAGGTTATTGATTGGTCTTTTATAGACATGCATCAACACGACACTCCCGCAACAACGCGCGGGCTTCCCCGCTCGTTTGAAACAAGGTTTGAAGAGAAAAACATTATTTGGTTAACTACAACTACAACTCCTACAAAAAGAAACATTGTTGTAGTGTAAAAGTACCTTTCGGTACCATTGTATTTATAAAATTTGTTAAAACAGTATACACTTAAGCTAAGAAAACATGAAATTAGGAGCAAAACACGGTGCTCCAAAATAAGTATTGAGTCGGGCTCGTGGCTGTCGATAGTTTGAAGAGGATAATTGGGTTTTGAATTAGTTTTCATTTTATTTTTAACAGCTTGTTAGTTATTAGTGGCTCAAGTACAACAATTACATCTAATTGGTCAGAATACTGACCCTGAGACCAGCCTGCTACTCTTTTATCGCTTGAAGGGGTAAAAGTCTCGGGTGAAACTCGAACTTGAGACCTCCTCTAGCCAAATATCCCCCTCCCCAAAGCATCTTAAAAAAACTTTAGTGGCCAACTGAGCTAGCCCAGTTTGTTAGTTTTGAATTAGTTATTAAATGGCTTCTTTTCGAAGCTTTTAAATTAGGGCTAATTGCTCAAAAACGAGCAAAAACGTATATAAACGGACGAAAACGTATAAAAACTTATAAAAACATAAGAAAAACAGTCGAAAATGTATAAAAAAATTATTGACTAAATTCATGATACCCCACAAACCATAGGAACGATTTATGTAATTAACTCAAAATTTTATTACCTGTTACTTGTTTAGTAGATCACTTGATACACGGAACCGACTGAATTCAAAAGTTGAGTAAATGAAACTACAAAAGAAATAGTAAGCTACACAGAACACGAGAACTACAAAAAGTGGCAAGTTGGATACATTTGCGTGCAATTAGCCATTTAAATTACTAGAGCACAAAAATATAGGAATAACCTATTAATGTACTATATTTGCCACAAATGTTACTTCCGTGTATTGAACAATTTTTTTTCCTTATATGGGTACTGAACTTTCATTTTTTGGACTTTTTGAGGTACTTTGTGACATTTTTACCCCTGGATTTTTAATAATTTACTGAGAAAAAACGTCACAAGTTACCTCAAAAAGTCCAAAAAATGAAAGTTTAGTACCCATATAAGGAAAAAAATTTATTCAGTACATGGAAGTAACGTGTGGCAAGTATGATGCTTTTTTTAAGGAATTTGCCCTAAATATATTTGCTTAAACGATAAACCTATTTTTAAACATCTTACTACTTAATATCATTGTCGCATACAAAGAATCATAATATGGATGAAAGAAACAGATCAAATAAAAAGACAAATACTCGTAAATAAATAAAAAACATGAAAAACTCAAAACTTCTCGAAAACTTCTTCGCAAGATAGAAAATTTTTGTGCATAAAAAAATTGTGAATGAAATTTTTATAGTTGTGAGATTTTATACATTTGTTTCTAAAGCACAAAAAAAATGTTAATGCGTAAAAAAATGGGTTAAGTCCATTAATTACAAACGATTCTGTTTTAGTAACGAACATTTTTGCTACACATGCATGATTTAAACTAAAGCCTAATAAAATAAAGCACATGTGAAAATACTTAAGTTATGTTGTTAGGACCTACTACACATGCGCATGCGCCGCATGTGTAGCTCATCTTAATAGTACATGCAAACCACGAGTTTCGCCCGCACTGTTACATATTAATGCAACTCGTCATTCTTACTATATTTATTTTTAGAAAATTTAATTATGGGCTTTTAAAAAAATTATTTCCTAAATTACCCAATTATGTTTAAATATTTTAAAACTCTACTTTTCATATTTGAGAATCATCCAAATAGAGTAAAACCGAGTTTAGAGTTTATGGAATCTAACTGCTTGGCCACCAAGATTCATGCTTTTTGTCGAATTTTTAATCCCATCAACCTAAGATTACTAAAATCGACCGACCTAGGTTTAGGCAAACCTGATCAGTCTTTCTTGTTCCCTAAGTTATCTTGTTTACCAAATGATCATTTTATTTGGTAACTTAAAGTTTCCAAAAATGCTTTTAGCATAATTTTCATAAAGTTTACACCTTTAAAAAAATATCCAAAATCCTAAATCAAAAAGAGAAACAAAGATGTTGGTGTACAAGCAAAACAATCTAGGAAAAACTAGTTTTTTTGATTTACATGACAACACGAATATTGTTTTTACATTTGATCTCGGATACCCTTATACCCACATAAAACTTCGTTAAGGTGTAGGAACCCCTAATGGATCAACTATATATGATTCAAATAAATAAACCCTAAACCCAATCACAATAGTGATTAAACCCTAGTTTTCAACAAAAAGTAAAAAAACCCTTAAACCCTAATAAACATGAATCGGCCAAATAAACATACCTAAAAATTAAGTTTAATTTTCATGATAATAAAAGCGATTATGAAGAACCCTAGCTAGGTTATATATATTAGGGTGGCTTTGATACCACTCTAGGGTATTGGTGATCACCCGCATGCTCTATAAAACATAGAGGTGAGCAAGGAAAACCGGAAAAACCGAAACCGAACCAAAAACCGAAAAAACCAAACCACAAAAACCGAACCGAACTAAAAACTGATTGTTTGATTTTTTATTTTTCAAATAACCGAACTTTCGGTTCGGTTTCAGTTTTGGCATGAAAACCGAACTATAAAAACCGAACTGAACCGATTACATTAATTATACATAATATATCTACATATCAAAACTTGCTTCCTTAGTATTTACATATTAAAACTTGCTACTTGCTAATACTATATACTTATATATTAAAACTAATATCCTACTTCTATGATGAAATTTTCTACTGTTATATCTACTTTTCTAACGAAATTTGCTACTTTTCTACTGTTACCTTTATATTCATTTAGAATGGATGATCACTTGGCAATACCTGTTTATCACTTGACGTTTGAGTTCCACGTCATTCTTCTTTTTCAAACTTTGAGTTTAGTTTTATGTTGAATGGGAATTTGTCCCACATCGTGTCGGGCATGATATTTTTAGTAAATTATTCTCTTGTAAGTAAAGTCTTTTAACAACTAATGACTTTAATCCGTTGGATCTTAATTGGGGCCTTGGGCAAAGACATTGTTTTTAAAGCCCGTTAATGAATTCAGTTATAACCGAAGAAAACCGAAACTAGCAACCGGAAAAGACCGAACCGATTGTAATCGAAACCGACCGAAATGGTTTGGGTTCGGTTTATGATTTTGCTAAAACCGAAATTTCAGTTTCGGTTGGGGTTTTGGCAAAAACCGACCAAAACCGAACCGTGCACACCCCTAATAAAACATATACAGTGGAAAATAAACGGATAAAGGCCGCACAACCCCCAAGGCTTGTCTTTAAACACCCTTTATCCGTATAAAAGGTGTTTAAAGAATACTTACTTGATCTCTTGATAGATCTCTAGATCAATGATATAACCTCAACTTAATACATATAAAGGGAGTTTAAAGAATACATACTTGATCCTGCAATAGCGTAAACTCCTAGCCTTCACCGCTTGAACGGAATAGCCTTCTTCTTCTTCTTGATGCTCCAGTCAAACACTTTAAGGTTTCCTGGTGGAATCGCCATGTAAGTTGCATTTGGTATCCATCAATACTGCAAAGGTAGAACTATGGCTACGAACCTATGCAAGTTAGAGAGTACGATAGTCGACTAGGGTAGTCGAGTATGGAGAATTGACTAGAAGTCGATTAGATCGACCCAAAGTGTTTGGTTTCGGTTGATTGACCACAATAAGAGAGGAGAAGGAGTTTAGGATTTAGAATATTAAAGTGATTTCTAATTTCGGTTGTTTTTGTATTTATAAGACAATTCTAATCCAACTAGAAGATTGTATTAATTATCCGTAAGTGAATTAGTTTGCTTAGGAAACAAACTAATTCCCTTCTAAGGGGGTCGTCCAAATAACACACAACCCCTAAGACTTGTGATTTTTCCTTTTATTCACTTATATCCCTGATAAATATATATACCCTGGATAATTACCATCTTATCCATCTATGAGAATATTAATATAGTTTCATTTCCATTTCATTTCATCACTATTTTCTCATTACCAACTTGCATGTTTTGTTTAGTGTGCATCGGTGTGACCCATCAACATTTCTATAAGTACTATTTGTGAAAACGTTTCTCTTTGCACACTAATCCTTTCAAGCATATTTTTAGCAAAGTTCATACCTTTCAAAAAATATCTAAAACCCTAAATCATAAATGTAAAAAGAGTGTTGGCATACAAGAAAACAATCTAGATAAACCTAGTTTTCAAGATTTACATGGCAACACGAATTAGGGTTTTCACGTTGAATCCTGGATACCCTTGTATCTTCATAAAGTCGACTCCTCTAGGGTCTTGGAAACACTAATAGATCGAATATATGTGATTCAAACACATAAACCTTAAATCAAGTCACCATAGTGATTAAACCCTAGTTGTCATCAAAAAGCAAAACCGTTAAAACCTAAAATATGAAGAGCGAAAAATAAATACATAAAGGCCATGCATAACAAACCCATAATATAGAGATCTCCAAATTAGTGATATAACCTAATTTAACATGTATAAAGGGTGTTCAAGGTATACTTACTTAATCATGCAGTAACGTAAGCACCTAGACCTTCACAGCTTGCATAGAATCGCCTTCTTCTTAATTTTGTTGCTTAGTTCAAACAATTGGGGTTTCTTGTGGAGAATCACCATGTGAGTTGCGTCCGTATCCGCCAGTACTGCACTAGTAGAACTAGGGTTATGAACCTATGCAAGTTTGGGAGTACGAAAATGAATTGGGTTAGTTGATTATGGAATCGACTTAAGTTGATTGATCAAAGGGTTTCGACCCTTTGGGTTTTCGGTCGATCAAACATGAGGGGAGAAGATATGGAGTATTTAGGGTTTAGAGGATAAAGTGATTTATATAGTTTAGATTGTATTTGTATTTATAGGACCCAAAAGACAATCCTAATTGCACTAGAAGACCAATAGTAATTATCTTTATGTACGTACAAGTTTAAAAAAGAGTCAAACTACCCCTTAGGGGATTCGGCCGATCATGTGTGGTATACTTAAATATATTTATCCTGGATAAATATATACATTCTAGATAATTACTGGTTTACCCCTCTATGAATTTTAATTTTATTTACATTTAATTTTGTCACTCTTTTCTTATTACCAACTTGCTTGTTCCATATAATGTACACTGGTTTTATCAATCGGCTTTTCTATAAGTACAAGTTGTGAAATACTCACATTAAAGGAAACCGCCCCCCCAAAACCTCAGGAAACTTTGGCGAGTGCCCTCTACTATAAAATCTCCCAGAATCTGGGAATGGACTTTGGTTTGTCCCCGCGATAGAAGGCTGTGATAGAATGTCTGCAGCAACCGCACACACAGGATTTCCTTACCGTCATCCCCATTGAGGGGCTAGGGCAGCACATATCTCCAATCGAATATAGGGCGATCCTTAAATATCGTCTAATGATCCCGTTGTTCCCAGTGGACGAGCCTTGTCCTGTGTGTCATAAGGTCGCTTTGGACAAGTTTGGGGAACATGCGGTGCACTGCAAAGAGCTCCTGGGGTTTAAGTACCGTCACGACTTGGTGCGGGATGTGTTGTTTGATGTCCTTAGGAGGGCGGGGATTTCGGCGAAAAAGGAAGCTCCCGTAAATTTCCTTACAGACCCTACTGAGGGGAGGTCCTCTCTGCGGCCCGCTGATGTTTTGGTTTTTGGGTGGGCAGGGGGGAAACATGATTGTGTGGACCTCACTGGTGTGTCCCCCCTCGTGGATCTTCGGGGTAATGGGTTTACGACTGGGCAAGCTGTTATGAAGGCTGAGATGAAGAAAGTGGACAAACATGATAAAGCCTGCTCCGAGAATCAACACGTGTTTGTTCCTTTTGCATTTGACACTTTTGGTTCCTTAGCCCCTGAAGCTGTGCGCTTCTTGGATCGGGTTCGTAAGATTGTTCGCAGCAATATATCGGCCCCGAGGGGTCACGATTATGTTTTCAGTAGAATAGGATTTGCTATTCAGAAAGGGGTGGCGGCGCAGCTTGTTGCCCGCTTACCTACCACCTTGATGTAAATCCCAATTTATTATCTAATATCCTTTAGTGATATTGGGTCGATCTAATAAGTCCATTTCTGAAGGTGATGATGAGATTAAGTTACTCATCTTCTTCTTTTTTTGTTGCTGATGTGTGATGCTAAGAAAAAGTAAGGGTGTGCGTTATTGTAAGGAAATAGAATAAAAAAAAAATAAAAAAAATAAAGAAATAAAAAAAAGCCGAAATACCAAATTTTTTTGGCAGTGTTTACAAAATTGATCTCTTGTATCTTTTTTTCTTATGCAAAATATATCATTTGCGATTACATAATAGTACCTTGTGAAAAAAAAGAAAAAAAAAGATAAAGACAAAGTTAATCACAATGATATACGAAAGAGAAAACATAGGCAAACATACAACACTTGTGTTTAAAGTAGACATAAGCAACAAACAAAGTAGTTTATTGTTGTTGTTGTTTATTTTCTTTAAAAGTAATATTAACAATATAATTATTTGTCATTTTACACTTACCTTCATTTAAAAGGAAAAAAAAAAGATTCAATTAATGGTACAATTTTTGTGTTGCTATAATTATATTTATATTTTTTATGTTAGCTAACTTCTTGTTGTTGTGTACACACTACACATTACTACAAAATAGTAAAATATGTTCACACAAGAATCAAAAAATTTACACTAATATACGTGTGAATTAATTGGATGTAACATATATTTTCACACTTTTATGTGTGAAGATTTATGAATATTTTACACACTTTTAAGTTTGAGAGTTTTAAAACAATTCTTCACATTTTTAAGTGTAATTATTTTGATGTTGAATAATTCTTCAGATTTTTAAGTATGAGATAAAAATTCTTCACACTTTTTAAGTGTGAGGATTTTGAAACAATTATTCACACTTTTAAGTGTGAATATCTTGTAGAAAAAATTCACGGTTCATAAAGTCCAAAAAAATCTAAAAATGATAAATTTGTTGTAGTGACATACTCATTGTCGCATGTTTAAGAGACCATCCCCTCACTCCTCCCGATGCCTATAAATACTAAACTATTTCACTCAGAAACTCAACCCTCTTTGCACGAAAACCTTATGTTCTTTCTTTCTCCCTCTTTTGATCACTATGACATGTTGACATGTGTTTATAAGTGATTCTCTCATCCTCTAAATCAAAGTGCAAAAGAAGAACACTTGCAGTCATTAAGAATCGAAGTGTTATTTGAGTCCATACATGAACGTAACAAGTGTTACGATTCTATTCTTCCTCCAACTCTCTCATTTATATATATTGTAAGATTGTATATCCGACTTGTGTGTGAGTCGTGATTAGGTGTGTTAGGGTGTATTCGGACAAAGGTGTAAGTCCGAGAAGTGTTGTATTTTGATTAGGACTTTGTGTTAGTTCGTGTGTCATTGTGTGAAGACTAGGACTTAGTGTAGTTCTAGTGTGAAGATTAGGACTTAGTGAAGTCCGTGTGTGAAGGCTTGAATCGGGTGAAGATTTAAGTGAACGGGAGTGTTTGTTCGTGTGAAGAATTGGACGGAGTGATCGTCCGTGTGAAGGCTTGGATCGTGTGTCGATCTAACTGGACAAGAGTGCTTATTCGTGTGGCCACGTGGGCGTTTGTGTAGATTGGTTCTAGCTAGGATTAGGACTCGAGATTCCGCTTAGTGTCGTTAAACTTGGTGTAAGCTTGTGTACGGTTTGCTCCGCCTGAAGGGAGTTTGTTGACATAGCGATTGTGAACTTATATGTGATCTATCAACTTGCTTAACTTCGATTTTATTATGTCTGATGAATGTTATTTTGTAATTTTTTAAATGATTCTTTTGTTTAATTTTGCTTAAGTTTTTATATACTGCTTTGATGAGGTCTGAAACATCAAAATGGAATGCTACTTGCAGGTTTGCAGAAATGAAAACCTGGAAACCTACTGCCGGTGGTTCCTTAAACAGGATACGGTCCCAAAACAATAAAGGGTCGTCCGATTTTTAACGGACCGTCCACAATAGGTCACGAAATTTGCACTGTTTTCTTCTTTTCTGCAATCCTAAACCTATTGCATGTTTATCACCACCATTTCTATATTTAGATAAACAAATTTATGTTCTAAAATTCTCCTATTGCATGCTTTGCCTAAAATCATAACCATACTTGGTTATTTAAACTCATCTTCTCTTCTTCTTCATCCTCATCACCATCATTCATTATTTCTTCTTCATTTTCTACAATGGCATCTTCTTCTACCTCCTTGCCAATCTCAAACAAAAGGCCTAAGATCACCCTCACACCACCACAAATAAACTTCATTGACCTCACTCTAGATAACACTACTCCTTCTCCAAAATCTCAACCATTATCTCCTCAAGCACCTAGTGCACCTCTCAGAACACCCTCAATCAAAGGCAGTTCATCATCTTCCTCAAGGCCTAACTCATCTCCATTTTCATCATTCATCAAATATTCATCACTCTTGCTCACCCACTCTAGCTCGGGGGATACACACCATTTGTGAGTGACTTGTCACGTTCCTTTACCACTCCAAACTCTCAAAGTCCACCAAATACCTTATTATCTCTATCACCAAATGGGCCTTTAGATTACACTCCATCTACTCCACCACCATCTCCAATCATGGGACATCATCTTCTATACAACTTTGTGAACAACCACTCCATTGGTTGTGCATGTTGTTTTCACAACTTTCATCTCATCTCATCTTTAAGAGATGAACTTCACATCATGTTTGGCCACATTGAGTATCTTCTTTCTCAACCCAATGTGCAACCAACTCTTCTTGCAACCATACCACCTTCAGCTCCACCATCTTCTCCACTATCTTACTCTCCACTTTCCAACAAAACATTTCCTTATGATTAGTTGAAATAACCAAACGGGTTATCTTTTGAGCCAAACATGCCCTAGGAGTGTTAGATCTATCTAAGAATAGATTGTAGTCTGTCTTTGTTGCTTATGGTGTAATATGCATGCTCTTAGTTATCTATCTTATATCTCTTGTTCAATCTATGAATTTGAACTTTTATGTGTTATGAATGCTAGTGCTAATTATACACATAAATCTTGACATGAGAAAACATAACAAATGCTAGAATCTATTATCTTATGATGTGATAATTGTGATGGTTGTCTTTTAAATGTGTAAAAATTAACCAAGTTTTAAATGGGAAATAACTAAAATCACAACACATCTGCCCAGGACATGCCCACTGGCAGCGGTCCCTTTCTCAAAACTTCAGATTTTTATGTGACCAAACATTTTTACGAAAGTATTTTTGTAATTAAAAAGAAATTTTTTATTAAAGAAAATAAATTTGAAATTCAAATCTTCTAACATCTATATTTCCAGCCTAAATCAGATAAGTTTTTCACAAGATAAACTTTCACCACATCAGGACAAAAATGGGAGTGTCTGTCAGACATTCCTGATGAGGCAAAAAATGAACCACTTTTAGGGGGTCATTTAAGCCCGGAATTGAATTTATTTGATCAAATATTGCCCTAAATCGTTCCTTTTGCGATTTTAGGTACTTTGGGAGTGAATTCTGGAAAAGGAAGCAATTCGGACGTTTTTGGAGCATAAAAGTGAAGAAAACGGCAAAGACTTAATTTTCCATGCTGAGAACAGTACCTGACGGCGTCAAGAAGAAAATCATGACGGCGTCAAGAGTAAAATCCATGACGACCCAGTGAAAACCTGAAGGCGTCACAACAAGGGCGTCAAGACTATTTTTGGTGACGGCCTGCATAAAGAGTACACATGACGACGTCAGACCCAGTTCTAGGCAGTCCGAGAAACTATTTGGCGGCGAGATGACGGCGTCAGAATTTTGTTCTTGACGCCGTAACCTATCAGAATCTATATATAGTTTTCTATTTTTCATTCATTAGGGAGGACCTTGTGTGGAGAACACTAGGGCCGAACTTTGTAAACCCTAGGTCGTATTTTACAGTATTTTCAAGGGTTTTCACCCCTTGAATCCTTTCATGTTCAATTGAGATAAGTCTTCTCTTAATTCAATCAATATGTCTATGTGTTGTTTGAATATATCTTATGCTTGTCCTGATTTCAACATGTTAGGTTAGATCTATCTTGTGTTTGCTTAGATGTAATGAAACCTAGATGTTAATTATATGTTGATTACTTGTTTATGGTTGTAATGGATGAATGGTTTCAATGTTAGGCTTAAGAAAACTGGCAGATCTCCATTGTGTAACATGCTTGAATGTCTTAGGAAACATGAACCGATGTGTACTAGGTTTTATTGGTTGTATTTAATGCATGAGTAAATTCTAGTGATCACATGTTAGGAGCTTCTTAGCCGGCTTGACATAGGAGTAAAGTAGGCGCTCATAGGATTGGGGAAGTAAGTACGCCACCCCATGAATGGTATTAAGGAACACAATCCGTCATCAACGCAACTATAACAAGTAATTAACCTGTAAAAGATATCTAGAGAGTAGTGAAATCTAAGTAAACACAATTTTCCCATATACTGCTCACAACTCTAGTATAATTTAGTTTATTTTCATTTCTAGTATTTTATTTTGATTGCATCT
>JARVZY010006879.1:0-25101 GCA_030686995.1 Artemisia argyi | reverse complement strand
CATGAATCATGATCAAGTAAATTTACTTTATGGTTTACATATAAAATAGGATATGCTTTACTAAACGTTTATTTTTAATAGATATTTACTTTGGAAAACCAAGGGGATTTGGAACTAATGAAAATGGTGAGGAGATTGGCTTTAACACCGAGGTTTATGCAGCGTATGAGGTTGGCCTCTTATTGAATCTTCTCTTGTAAATTTGTAATAATTTAACTCAAGTCATCGTAATATGTTCAAGAAAACCAATAGACAAAAAGGAGTACTTTATTGTTTGAAGTTTTGTTATCTTTCCATTGCATCATGTGTCTCAAGCAAGCTAACTATTTTTATTTCTTCCCTACCAGATTGACCGCATTGCTCGTATTGCATTTGAGACAGCTCGTAAACGCAGAGGCAAACTTTGTTCTGTTGACAAAGCAAATGTCCTAGAGGTACTATTGCCCTTCTGCATTTATTTATTTATTTCACTTATTACTACCTTTAGAGTCATAAATGGAACTCATAGGCCACGATTTGGTAGGCCACATGTATATATTGATGCTAACCTGCTTTCTTCCCTGTTTTTTTTGTTGTCTATATTTTCCTGGCTGGGCGCAATCAAATAGGCATCAATGTTATGGAGGAAAAGGGTAATGGCGATAGCTGAAGAGTATCCTGATGTTGAACTTTCTCACATGTATGTTGACAATGCAGCCATGCAGCTTGTCCGAAATCCCAAACAGGTAATGAATTGTATGGGTCGAACGGGCTTGGCCGGGATAACCCGATAGACTTTTCTATAGAAACATTTGATTAATATTTTGAATAAATAGCGAGTGTGTGAAATATGATTACAATGTATAACATTATAATCTTGTTTCGTAAATTAAATGATTTAAAAGGTTTTATGCATTATGAGTACGATTTCGGCAACTTTCAGCCAGTTTACTTATTAGCCCATTTATATTATTTTACCCTTTGGACGTGACTGCTTCATATAATCTGCGTTTATATACAAAGGAAACTGAAACAAGTAACTCACAGTCTTTCATTGTATATGCAGTTTGACACAATAGTTACAAACAACATATTTGGTGACATCTTATCAGATCAGGCGTCAATGCTCACCGGAAGTATCGGGATGCTTCCTTCTGCTAGTCTTAGTAAATCGGTACCATCATCATCATCATCTAGTTTTTCTAAATTGTATATACCAACTTATATCACGGCTCCCATCTGCGTTTCTCCTACTATCGACTTATTGAGATCCACAATCACTATTTATAAAAGTAATGTACTTATGACCTCGATTGTTTTCTCTTTGTTTTACTTTCGTTGTATCATCTGTAGGGACCTGGACTATTTGAACCCATCCATGGTTCTGCTCCTGATATTGCTGGGCAGGTAGTTAATGTTTGAAATTGTTTTTGTTTATTATTGAAAATGGAAATGTTTTTTTTTTTTTTTTTTTTACCTGGATTTATAACACAGGATAAAGCAAATCCATTGGCAACTATACTTAGTGCTGCAATGCTTTTAAAGTATGGTCTGGGTGAAGTCAAGGTGGCTGAGAGGATAGAGCTGGCTGTCCTTGATACTTTAAACAGGGGATTTCGTACTGGTGACATTTGGTCGGCTGGAAATGTATGTACCGTCCTCCTTAACACTAACACGAACAACTATTTTCCCTAAAACTTGGAATCGTTTTTATACATCAATAATGTGTTAACTGCTTGCAAAAATTACGTTATTTTAGTAATGATCTAATGTTTAGTTCAAATTGTTTCATGTTGTTCAAAGGATACATGAAAGATATACTTTTGGTGACTTTTGACCTATTTCCATTAGCTACTTCACATGAGCCTAATCAGTACATTCACGTGCAGAAATTGGTTGGATGCAAGGAGATAGGTGAGGAAGTGTTGAAGTCAGTGGATACTAAGACACCTGCATCATCATCTGCCCCTTAACAAGAAAATTTGTTGTGTAATTGTTATGAAATTTATTGATCATTTTGTAATTTACTCATGTGGAATAAGTTTCTCATTTATGAAATAATGGCGATTGGAATTTTGTGTTTACGAGTTTCCTTTCATGTTGAGATGAAAATAGTATAACGGGTTAATTTACACCATGGTGAATACAATGTGGAACAAATGGTCTAGGATTTAACCTCAAGAATGTGTACCCTTACGGTTTTTGTATTAGACTCGTTATTGTAGCTAGAGTTGTTCAAAGTTGAAAATCCGAAATTTTAGATGACAGTTTTATATTTAAAATATATAAAATCTGGGTATCAAATTTTGAAACTGACATTTCATATATATCCAAATTTTGAATAATTTCGGATCAAATTTTCGAAATCCGAATACATATATTAAACACCCTTTAATCCTTTATTGTAAGTTGTAACCATCTCCTTTTATATCATTTAAATCAAGTTTGACGACTTTCATGTATATTTACATTAGCTCTACCAATGTATTTACGATTTGTATCATCCACTTCAAGAAATCGTAGAAAGTCGAATGTCTGCAAAATAGGAGGCATAAAACTCGGTATAAATAAATGAGTTAGAAATTGGAGGCCTTAAAAAGTCAAGCCTGTTTTACCCCGACGCACCCTGCATATAGCTTAGATGATCTTCCAACTTGTTTAATTGGGTAGCCTGGTTGTGGAGGTCTTCTCCAAAGTCCATTTCGAATGCATGTCTTTATTGTGGATGGAGCATCAAATCTGATTTCCAAGTTTTAGTTGATTCCAACATATATAGAGCATTGTATTCTTATCATAGAGTTCATAAACCAATCCATGCTTTCTATTTAAGATGTATGTATACAATGGCGGAGCTTGAAAGGGTTTTGTGGGAGGGCCAAAAGAATTCAAAGTCTTTTATGGGAGGGTTAAATCTTAAAAACAAAATTTTTACACATGAAAAACAATTAATTGTACAATAATGGTCCAAAGTCTAGGGGACCCACCACCCTCCTTTGCCCCTTCATGGCTCCGCCTATGTATGTATACCTTAAAATGATGAATTTTACGGGCTGGAAACATTCAAGTATGAAATAGCAAAGATTATTGGGACACTTATAGGTGTTGGTGAGGCCATGTCGCTCACATTTTACAAGTTGCCTGAGAAGATCTACACTCATGGAAAAGGAATGTTAACCTCTTGAGTGGTAAACATAATGCATCGATTGTTCTTGGGAGTGCTATTCTTTTCTCGTGATAAGTGTCATCTTTGCTCGTGATAAGTGTAGAATGTACTTGGGAGTGCTATTCTTTTCTTTCTCTAGGCGAAATGGCGACTTTCGTGATTCAATTACCACGTCCTTTTGGTGTTGATTTTTGCGTTTCTAAACCCGTAATCCTTGTTGTTTAACCTTCAATCCTTCATTCATGATATGCCACTTGATTCCCCAAAACCCCCGACTCAATCCTAGAGAAGTTTCATACTCTTACAAGGATGACGTCAGCAAATATTCGACATAGCCCTAATTCATTTCCAAATGCTGAAATTAATCCTCATAATTTATTCTTAAACATCCATTTGGTTCATATAATTGTGTGACCACTAGGACATGGAACTAAAATCCAAAAATCGTTATGCAAGAATTGATTTAATTCTTCTTGCACAGTTATCATCCAATTTTTGTCTTTAATTGCTTTCTTAATGTTCTTAGGTTCTATGGTTGAGACAAATGCAAAGAAATTGCTTTGTCTTGGGCATGAGATCTAATGATTCTTTTATCTAATTCTCTTATAACTTGATTTATGAGGTGATCTCTAATCTCCTTGATGTTTTCTACCCTAGGTATAGTTTCTTCTAGGTGTTCCTTAAATAATGATGAGTTAGGTATGTGGCCACGGAAGTTACTTGCGATGACTCCGGGCTATTCAAAAAGGGTATTTAAATGTAAAAATGGTAAAGTTATTTATTTTTTTAATAAACTATCCGATTTAGTATAAGGGGGCCCACAAATTGCACACAAACCGAATAACAAGAGGTTCACCGTGCATCTCTTTTTTCCCCTACCTTACGCGTGAGGTTCACCGTGCATCTCTTTTTTCCCCTACCTTACCGTGCATCTCTTTTTTCCCCTACCTTAGCCAAGTAGAGTAATGACCTTTGTAAGACAGTGGGGTGGCGTGTGACCTTGTGTTCCCAAGACACAGTGGGCCAGTGGGGTATCCTAAGTGAATAACAACTTGAATGGGCCTGCACAACTATTAGCTTAAAGCCTTAAATACCACCAGATGCAAATCATGCAATGGGCTTACAAAGGTCATTACTCTACTTGGCTGATTAATTACTACGTAACTTTTATAGCAAAAGCATCATGTTGACATTATTCACGTAGGTTTTTTTTTTTTATTTTTTATTTTTTTTTTATTTATTTTTTTTTATATTATATATTTTTTTTAATTACTGAGTAACTTTTAGACCTCTCAAGTTATACTATATAGAGGAAAAAATGGTTGCTTTCAACTTTACATTTTCATCTTCCCACTTTTATACTTGATGTTTGTAGATATTTTATCACCAAAAGTTCAGACCACCGACGACTTCAAATTGACAATTGTGTTTCAACTTTTAATTTTGCTTGAGTGTCATTAACGAGAACCATAATTGTCACTTGCTGTAAATTCGTTTTGACATTTGTAAAACACCCATCTCAAGATGATAAAATAAATAAACCAAGTACTTTTTACAAAGTATATCAATTGAGCATATTTTTAGGGATTGATTCGTCTCGAAGTCAGTTAACGAATTAAATGTTCCCATCCATCTGAAATGATAAAAAACAAAAAAAAGGTATCAGGTGTAAAAAAATTGACATGATTCAACGCATGGTAAATGGTTAAGCAATATAATAATAAATGAAATGAAGTAACAATTGCTGGCTAAAATATGTTAGAACCGAGTTTTTAAGCCTAAGTATTACAGTACACATTTAAATGAGAACCGTGCTACTAAGATGCATGACCTCCTGAACTACTCAAACCGTCAAACGATCGCTATAAACAAGTCGTGGCATGTAAGCATATCTAACGTCACGAAGACAATAGTCGTTTTCATAAGATAAACAAAATCGAAAAGGCAGTTTACTTGTTTTCGTCATTGTTTTGGACAATCTACTATGGTAGCCATGTAGGTGCTAAATCTACATTTTTCATGTCTTACAATTTTAATAGATCCAACTAAAAAAGCTAGCAAACAAGATCCTGTAAAGAAATTTACTAATGAAGTATTAACAGGGGTGTTCATCGGTTCGGTTATCGGTTAATCGGTTTATTCGGTTCGGTTTGTTCGGTTAAAAATTTTTTTTGGGTCATAACCGAACCGAACCGAAAATATCTATAACCGAACCGAACCGAAGTTCGGTTCGGTTATGGGTCAAAACCGAAAACCGAATTTTTTACTTAAATTACACTATTTTTTTTTTTTTTTTTGAATTTAATTATATATATTTTTGGCAAAAAAAATATTTCAAGCATAAAAAAGTGTTTTTTTATATTAGTATAAAATTTTAATGGATATTTTTTATATTTAAAATAATATAAATATATATATTTATATAAATTCGGTTTTCGGTTCAGATAGCTAAACTCATATCCAAACCGAAAACCGAATTTTTAATTCGGTTCGGTTCGGTTTTAACAAGTTCGGTTCGGTTATATGTTCGGTTCGGTTTTATTTCGGTTCAGTTCGGTTCGGTTTTCGGTTTATTCGGTTAATTTACCGAACCGTGAACACCCCTAAGTATTAACAAGAAGAGATTTAAACATTGCCAACATTCATATCGGCCCAAGGTACATTTGACAAACTAAATTTGTGTTTAATAGTGGAAAAATGATAGGTTTTGAACTTTCTCTTTCAGAAAATAGAAAACCAGTCATCACTTTCATAAGTAGAGTTTAGAGAATTTTAATTAAAAGTTCCATACAAAAAGAAGAGTAGTAAAGAAAATATTCTAGGTTTTTGGAAACTAAATACAACATAAAAATTTGTTTGGCAACGGACTTATAAGGGTTTATAAACAATTAAGCTTTTAAGATTAGAGTTTTGCTAAAAATAATCGTATGGGTTATGGTTAAGCATTCTTTAATTAACCAATTAATATTAAATGAACTAATATATTTTATAATTATACATATTTATTCGTTTTAAACATGATATGTTTGATGTTCATTAATTGTTCTTAGCAAAACCCTTTTAAAATAAGATAACTTAGGGTCCGCTTGGTTTAAATTAGGGAAAGGTAAAGGGAAAGGGAAAGGGTAAGGGAATGCAAAGAAATGAGGAGGTGGGTAATCAATACCTTACCCCCCGTTTTACTCTATAATGGATGATTACCCCGTAGTGGGTAATCAATACCTTTGCCTACCTCCAACCAAGCACCTCTTTAGTTATTTAGTGGGCCCGAAATTAATTTCAATCCCTTTGCCCACCCCTTAACCCCCCAACCAAGCGGCCCCTTAGTTTATGTTTGTCACAAAACCTTATGAAAGCATTATAGTCTACTAGAAGAGTACATGCGCAATGCGGCGGTGGGTACTCGATGACTATTTTTATGACGAACAAATGTTTTTCATGTCCTCTTTAAGCATAGTAAGCCGACCAAACATTTTTTTTTCAACCATTACATAATAATTCAAATACATCTAAAATATTACAAATAAATCTTCAAATAAAATGACTAAACTACTAATCTATCAACACATTTACCATAACTTTTAGGATAAAACTACCCGCCCATGTGGATAAGCCCATTAATGGTCCAGATTATCGAATAGTCCAACTACTAATCCATCTACACATTTACTACATGATGATGATGAATTAAATGGGCTGTTACAACTCAAGTAAATAAGTTTTATGAATATTAAAGTTGGCACAATTAAAGACATTTAATTTACATTTGAAGGTTGGCTTGTTAATTTTAATTTCCTAATAAAGAAATGTTTTTGGTCTTAAAATTTTATAACTTCTAAATATAAATGTTCAAAATACATTATAATATAGTATAGATATATTCTCCATAAGCCCAACTCGATTAGTCAAATTACTTAAATAAATTTTAAATTATAACTGATTGACAAACGATAATTATGAGATATATTTGTGAATTTAATTTGACATATTTTAAAGTAACTTTACAATAATAAGTTATCTCAATCTAATTTGTCAAATAATTTTATAAAAGAAATAAATTTTTATCTCAATCTAATTTCTAGTTTATACTATTCCACAAAAGGTATAGATTGGCGGGAACACCCTGATCCCGGGTGCTTTTTGACACCAGTCATTGTCCACCTCACAAAGAATAGCTCCGGCAACTCTCCTGACCTAGTGGGGCACCAACTGGAGTGAGCACGAGCCAAGACTCGGACACCTGAGCTCTTATTCCACAAGTTCTCTAGTTTATACTATAATTTTCAGCTTCAGCTTCACTTGAGTCTCAATTTCAGTCATACCTTAAATGTTCACTGTTGGATATAGCTCCAATTTATTTTGTCAAACATACCAAAAACGGCTAAATCCTAAATAATGTAGTAAAGGTTTGAGAAACTTGAACACATCATGTACACAAAATTATCGACCAAGGAAGGAAGTAACATAGTAAGTAACATTGATTTCTTTTGAAAAAATTAGAAAAACCTTCCGCAAATTACGGCAATAAGATAGGGCCCATCCACATTGGATTATCCCCATAACTCACGTACACCTCCCAATCACATCCATCCACGTCACCACCAAATCCACCGTTTCTTATATTTTATTCAATTCCCAAATATAAATATATAAAAATAAATAAATGGCGGGCAAATTAGAAATAAATTCAAATCACCCCATATATGTAAAACCCCAAATAAGTAAAAAAAAAAAAAAAAAAACCACCTCCTTTTATTTTCCTTTCCCCCAATTACTTTCTCTCACTAGATAATTGGTATACTTAATAGATAGTGAAGATGATTGCTGATGATGATAACTGATGGTAATTATTTTTATTATAAATTAAGTTTATATATTACTGTTTTCAGCTTTAATTGTCTATTTTTAAGTTTATGAATCTGTTTTTTATTGCTTACTTATTATTTTAACAACTTAAAAATAAGCACTTCAGGAAATGGTTTTTCGAATTGTGTTTTTTTCTTTTTTTTTTTTTTTTTTTTTTTTTTTTTTTGTTTAAATAAATCCGGATTTTCCTCTTAGTGCGAAGCAGTGAGTTCTAGGGGTTTCCCTTCACTTCTCGCTTAGTGGGTCGGTCCCGGGCCTGTCCGTTTGGATGGTTTAACTTGGGGTTCGGATTTCAAGTGTGGTGCCGTTCTTAAAAAAATGCGATACACTTTTTTTTTTTTAATCACATTTTTAAATAAGTAATTTTAGTGTCACCTCAAATAAGCACTTTGAAATAACTTATTAAAAACTGCTTATTTTGCCCCATAAATAAGCAGTTAAGCAGAAGCAGTGTGCATTACAAAATACCCTGAGAAAACAGAAAGTATTCCATGATTTTGTTATTTTTTTGTGATTATTGATATCTGATGTTATAATACTGGTTTAGGTACACTGGTGGTGACGTTGAGATACATAAGGATTCCGGTCTCTAGAAGGATTGGAATCGTATAGTTTTGAAATTGAGATATTTATAACTAATTTAGAATGGGCAAAGTGTCGCCCAAAGAGGAAACATCAAAGCAGAAAAAGCGTAGCAATGGTTCGAATAAGTATTTGAAGCCAGGTGCGCTGGCTCAGCTTCGTAATAGTAAGGCGTCGGGTTCTCATACAAAGAAGAAGACTGATGTTATGGAAGCGGAGAATGGTAGTGGTGGAAGTATGTTACAGAATAAATGTGGAAATGATATAGAGATTATTTTATCGCCTGAAAAGGTTAGAATTAATAATAAGTTACTGGGAACACCAAAGACGCCACGTCCGGAGGGGGATGGATCGGATTATGAGTCTAGGCTTGAAGGTCTGCCGATGGAATTGCTGGTAATCTTTACTTGTATTTTTTGGATTATTGATATATAATATGCAGTAGTCTCTTAAATGTTGCACTAATATTTGACCAAAACGACTGCCAACCATTTGTGTGGTGAATCTGATTTTATTTATTAAGCTGGCATATCATGAACGTGGTGTGCTGATAATGTTAGGGTGTGTATTGGAGGTGCAGTCAACGGAAATGATATATGTGGGTACATAAGAGAATCATAGTAGAAGTTTATGTTTTATATTGGCACTGCCATTCTATTTATTTCCATAAAGTCAAGTTACTTATGACTGATAGGAGCTTGGAGATGATTAAACGTGTATTATATGGTGTTACTTTCTGAATGTTTAGTTGAACCAGTGTGACCATCTGAAATGCATGACCTATTTCTTGTATCGCAATATCTCTTTAAGTTTCTTGTGGCTGAGACTCTGAGTTTTAATGCCCTGGAATTAATAACAAAATTAAGCAATTCTTTTGTATTGTTAGAGAACTTGCCATGACAGAAGCATTGCATTTTACTTCTTACATCCCAATATGAAAGTTTATGCAATTGTCATGAACATATCTATATTTGAAGAGAATGGCTTAACTTATACGAGTATAAACCTTATTTGGTTATATTAACCTGACATATCCTTGTCTGTGATTGAAGGTGAAAATAGTTTGCCATCTGCATCATGACCAACTAACCGCTGTTTTTCATGTCTGTGAGAGAGTCAGAAAGGCTGTAAGTTTCTCTCTCCTTTTTTTTTTTTTTTTTTTTTGTTGTTGTTGTTGTTGTCGTCGTCGTTGTATAAAGTAATAGTGTATCCTCCATTCCTCAGGTTGTAATAGCTCGGCAGTTCCATTTTAACTACACCACACCAAATAGGTACCACCAAGAACTGTTGTGCTCATCAACACCACTGGCTACAGAACACTGGCCTTTCATGAGGTTCGCATTTGAATTCATGTTTCCTTTTCTCTTTCGTTTTGTTGGAAACCTATCATTCTCTTTAAGGGTTGCCATTTTGGCCTGTATATGTATTTAAGGGATGTTTGGTTTATAATTTGTCTCAAAGATTCTTACACGTCAAGATAAGATCTGGTTCTGCTTAAATGAGTCAAATGGGTGAGTCCGGCTAAATGCATAAAACAAATTAAATAGTGAAATTTTATAATTCGACTTTCATTTCAGTGAGATACTTTTTAACCGTCTTTAAAACATTAGTAAATACAGCAAAATGGGGTGAGTGTTACCCTACCCATTCAGTTTTCCATTCTAATGTTCATTGATCTTTTAGTTACATGATATTTAATCTTTTACAGTAAAGAGGGTAGGGGCAAAAGGTTTATACTACCAAGCACTCCAAAAGCACCAAGGCATGGACCTCGTCCTCCTTCTCGCCTCAAGTTAACTGATATGCGTCAAGTTGCAGCAGTTCTGTTTCAGGAATCAGCATTTCCTCCTCGGTATATTGTTCCATCTCTATTAAACAAACCCATATGCAAATCATTTGCTTCCAACCGAGTGTTGATCTATGATGAAGAGCTTGAGCTTTGCAAGGCTGTTGCTCAGAATAAACTTCGTTAGTCATCATGCAAGGCATCTTCATATAATGTACAGTGGTATCTCGCAATCCTTTTCGTATCTAGGTTCATACCACTGGTAGGTAGCTAGAGTAAGCTGGTACAATTTTGAAAATCTAATGGGGCAGTCATCAGCTTGATGGTGGCCTAAGATTTGCACGAGTGGTAGAGACGTAGAGTACTATGGTCGGTAACTAAATAATATTTTCAATATTATGTTTTGTATATATTGCAAGAACAATTTTGCATTAGTAAGCTTGGGTTGTTTTATATTTGTGAGAAATATTACTATAATATTATAGAGTTTTGTGTTTTTGTTTATTTAAGATGCAGCAAGTTTTATGCTTGTTACCATTTTTACATGGCCTATTATTGTAATGCAAGTGTTTCTTGTAACTTTATCTGCTCGCTGCATAGACATTGTGCAACAAACATCAAATGGTCCTATAAGACATGCATGTAGAATTTGACATGGTATACACATGATGTATAATCCTTTCTAAAGAGCCAGTGGTTAAGACTTCATATATCAGAGTAAACTTGTGTTGTAACTATATTGAATTCCTCAAAATGAGGAATATGTTTCACATGATAGGGTAGTTCATTTATGAGTTGTACCTGGAAGAAAGTGATGAGGAGCTTGTATGGCTCACAAGAGCACTTAATTCTTGACAGTTAATTGCCCCTGGTCTTGTTTGTGATAGGAGCTTTAGCATTCATGCCAACTGGGCATAGATGCATCAAAGCAAGGAATCATTTATCACATCAACTACCATGTCTCACATATTCAACCTTGAATAATTGAATGGCAAGCATTCAGTTTTTTGCTTTTTAATTTCAACATAAATCGTATTCCCTTCGTTCCAAAATTATTGTCCCACTTTGACTTTTTGGTCTTTCTTTCTCAACTTTGACTATAAATATTTTTATTTATATTATAAAATACTTGATGAAAATTATATCAATGAAAATACATTTATAAATCAATTTGTTCATATATTTTGCATAAAGTATTATGTAATAGACTTAGGATCAAATGAGAAGAACTCTTAAAATGAGAAGGATGAGAAATAACTATAACCTTATATTAGTGATGCATCGACTTGAATTAGATGCATCCCTAATCTTTTAGATGCACCATGATATATTTTCTAGCTAAAAATTAGATGCATATACATATATTATATGCATTTTAGCAAGTTAGGAAAATCCTATGTATTTTTCGTCCTCTGCGAGTCAAATTTGTTACAAATACTACTTTGCATCGTTTTCACTTCAAAATTACTTTCGAAACTAATTGGGATGCATCTAAATGAATAGAGGTGCATTTAATTCAAGTCGACTTATTTTAAATATGTAGTTATAGTTATTTCTCATCCTTCTCACTATAAGTTTTCTTCTCACTAGATCTTTACCCGTATGTAATATAAATAAAAATACTTTAGGTCAAAGTTAAAAAATAAAGACTGAAGAAGTCAAAATAAGACAATAATTTTAGGACGGAGGGAGTATATGACTTGATTCTAAAATAATTTGGTGGTTGTTATAGTGGGTAATGGATCAGTTGGGTTTCATTTGATCTCAATCGAGTCAAATTGGCAACTCGAAAATTTTACCTACAAGGGAAAATAATTACATAACCTGACCCTGCCATTTTTAACTTTTTAAACTGAACCTAATCCGCATGCCCTTAGTTTTTAAGATATTCTAATTGAAGTGGTTACTTTTAATCCTTTATTAATTAAAAGAATTATACATTATATATATATTACATTTAGCTTGTCACTGTTCATCTTAGCTACAGTATTTTTAGTGTGAACAGTAACTTCTTTAAAATAATAATTTTGCTACAGTACTAAAGTATTTTTTTTTTTTTTTTAACGGCACCACACTTAAAATCCGACTCCCGCGAAAACGCGCGGCTTACAATCCTAGTATATTACATTTATCGTGTGCTGCACTGTTCCTCTGCTACAGTGTTTTTAATGTCTACAGTAACATATATTTTATATTAAGGGTACTGTAGCGTACTGTAGCATGCTACTGTTGCAGCGCTACTGTAGCAATTTTTTTTTTTTTTTTTTTTTTTTTTCTTTTTTTATATTTGACAAAAAAAAAAAAATAATATTTTGATTATTAAAAATTTTCATGAAGATACTTTTTTGACAAGATTTGAAAAATTCATTAACAAAATTCATTTAGAGTGCCACAGTGGAAGCAAGAATAGTCTTTTGCAATTTAGTCTCTGAGCCCTAAGGTGTGAAAAAAAAATAGCACGGCATTTCCGCAGCAACGCGCGTGTACGTCCGCTCGTTTGTTAACATTACATGAACATCAGGTTTCAATATCTTTCTCAGTGCATCTAAGTGATGGATTCTTACATATTTAAAAAAAAAAAAAAAAAAAAAAAAAAAAAAAAAAAACTCAAAGAAGAAGTTTATAGGCTATATTTATAGACAGAATAGTACATGTAAAGTCTTGAAAAAATAGAGGGTCATTGAAAGCCAAAAAGAACTTGGGAGTAAACAAAACTAGAAAAAACCATCAAGAAAAGAAAACGAGCAATGTAATTACGAATTCTTGGCCAAACTACACGATCAGTACATTACGATATTCAAGTACTTAAAAGATCAAAATACAATTTAACAAACATATGAGAAATGAATCCAAGACAGCTTCAGGGTAGAAGAACATTGAAATACAGCTAGTTTTGTTTATTTTGATGGTGATCACAATATTGAGCACGCCTTTTGAGCCTTTCCCTTCTTTTTCTTTGACTTTGGTGGTGCAAGAACGACTTTAATGGCAGCATCAAAAACCTGCTTCACATTCTGGAAAAAACAACAGTCTAATTAGCATAAGAAAATCCCTAGAGGTAGATGTGTGGATTCAGTTTAAAAAGTTAAAAACGGCAGGGTCAGGTTATGTAATTATTTTCCCTTGTAGGTAAAATTTTCGAGTTGCCAATTTGACTCGATTGAGATCAAATGAAACCCAATTGACCCATTCACAAGTAAACGGGTCAAAGCTGCAACATAGATAAAACCCCTAATCAATCAAAGTAAACTAAAACTTACCAGCTGTGTTTTTGAACTACATTCAATGTACTCAGGAGCTCCGATCATCTTCTTCAACTCCTCACCCTGTGAAAAAGAAACAATACTTTGATGTCCTGCAATTGAATAATTTTTTCATGTTTTTTTTGGTTGTAGTGATTTATGTACGAGATAAGCACCTGTGCAGTAGTGATGGGGGTTGCACCAGGATGGTCTACAAAGAACTGCTTGTCATCCCGAAGATCTACAATTCATTAAAGATACAAATCCGTTAATTACGTGTGCACAAAAGAACATTTTGATTGTAGATTAATAATTTTCTGGCTGCAAAAAAGAACATTCGTGGTATAACTCACCAAGTTTTGTCCCAACAAGAACAATTGGGACACCCGGGGCATAATGCTTCAATTCTGGAATCCACTGAGAATAAGAAAAAAAAAAAACAAAAACAAAAACAAAAAGAAACCTGTCAGCTCTAAGTGCAAATTATTTGAGCCATTATGAAACTAGTGAAGAACGAGATCTCCTTCACCTTCTTAGAGACGTTTTCATAGCTAGCTTTGCTAATAAGGGAGAATGCCAAAATGAAGACATCGGCCCCACGATAACTCAGCGGTCTTAATCTGTTATAATCCTCCTGTCCTGTTTCACGTAACACATGATCAATACATGTATCGGAATTATACATTCTAAAATTTCTAGAATACTATTTTGAAAGGGTACCAGCAGTATCCCACAAGCCTAGATTAACCGTGCTTCCATTGACAACCACATTGGCACTGAAATTATCAAACACCGTCGGGACATAGTCCTGTTTAAAGAAAAATAACAATGTGCTTAGCTCCAATCCCATTAACTGAATTACAGGCTTGATCACAACACATGGTTTTGTTCCAACTTTTAAATGATAAAATGCTACCATATACAAATTGTTTCTCCACAGTTTGTTCGAACTAGCCAAAATAGCATTAATTACAGTCTATAATCAATAACATCAGGAAGAACACAAACAAAACAAGTGCAGGAGAGATTTCAAGAAAAACGAATGTTATCAAATAGTATTCAAACTAAATCAGAAGAATGCCAACATATACCGACTCTCCTATTCTTGAGTAAGACAGATTACTCCCTTTGAAACAAAAACAGAAATAAAAGAAACACGCAGAAAATCATCATCTTTACCATGAAAGTCATCATATAGTCATTCTATTATGTCCAGAAATTAGATAGAAATACTGTTAAAATATTTAGCTAATAAAAAAAAGAGCAAGAATAAAAGAAAACTCACACAAATTTTCATCTCTAAAATGTCTAGTGTAAGATTCCCTTTTTTCATAAAACAAGATAGGAATCAACCAAAATAGGATTAGAATGTTCGACCAATAGTATAGAGAGCAAGAATACTCAGACAAATTTATCATCTAACATCAAGTAACCATTACACCACATGATACCTCAAAAACAATGCCGATCATATAAGCTTCTCCATTTTCAGAACCTTTTGCAAAACTTTGATAGAAATCAACCAAAATTTAAGACCTTGAAAACAATAAAATCAAGAGCAGAAAACCTATCCAAATTTATCATCTTTATCAAGAAGATTAAACCACATTGGATACATAATCGAGAACAAAAATAAGGAACATCTTTATTAGATAAACAATCAAACCAAAATCCCAATAGGCCAAAACTAATGTCAACCATACAAGATTCTCCCTTTTCATACATTTAGACAAGAATCAATCATAATCATTAACTAATAAAATCCAGCCAAATAATAATAAAAAAATAATTTTCAAATTCTTCATCTTTATGAAACCAATAGAATCAAGAACAAGATACAATTCAAGCAAATTCATCAACTTGAATATCCAAAAAGCTAAAATTCTCTTCTTTCATTAAAGTTACATAATTAAAAACCAATAAAATCATGAACAGCTAGAAGAAATCAACACAAAAATCAGGAAAAAAAATTCCATCTTCATCAATTAAACATCAAACCATCTTAAACACACATTACAAAAAATGTCAAATTATATACTAAGATTCCCCTTTATACAAAAATCATTCAAGAATCAAATAAAACTTTTCATCTTTAATAAAAACAATATCTAATCAATAAAATTTCCATCTTTATCAACATTCAAGATAAAATAAAGATAAAAAATTACCGTAGGGAAAGTGTTGCTAGTATAAGAAATCAAAAGACAAGTCTTTCCAACAGCCCCATCACCAACAGTCACACATTTTATAAATCTTGATGCGCTCATCCTTTTTCTTCAGATCTTCTTCTTCTTCTTCTACACTCAGCAGAAGACCTGATGATACTTTTATCAACAACCCCAAACACCAATAATTTTCAATTCTGAAAAATACCCTTTTCCTCTTTTCCCTACAATACCCACTTTTTACTTTTCTCTAAAAACCAACCAATTTTTTTTTCACACTAAACCTCAAGAAAGAACAAAACAAACCCTAATGCCAAAATGTGAAGAAAAAAAATGGATTTTTTTTTTTGTTAGTAGAGCCTAAAAAAATGGAGCCGGAAAATAATGCCGTTGAATCGTTAAGTGAGTGGTGGAGATCAACTCTTTAGTTTTTATTTTGTTTCTCTCACACACACAAAGTGTTGTGTTATTTTTTTCTTTGTAAATGTGGATTTTTTTATTTATTTAAAAAAGAATGAGGAAAAATTCTAAAGTTTGGTGTAATTGAATAATTTGTCGCTCTGGCGTTTTATAAGTAGTACAACTGTCTAACTGGATTTATGAATTATGAATTGTTTTTGGTTATTATTGTAAAGTGGTTAGTCAATGATTATTAACAAGTATGCTTTAATAAGTTAACCCATTTTGCATACATGTCGAAATGATTATGTGTTTAACTTTAGGAAAATGATAAATGGGTTTACCTAAAAGGGCCTAATGTATTATACAATTCATTTATGCATTCGATCATTTTTTAGTCTATTTAATTAGGTCTTTATATCAATGCTCATTTAGGACTAACTTTAATATAGACCATGTGATGAGATATAAAGTCCGACAAAAATTCAATACAGATCTCATATTTGTCATATATCTAATAAACCAATCTTGATCATTTATTTTTTTATCAATAAAAAAAATAAACTTTCACATATTTTTTAAAATTTAAATATTTCGCAAACCGTTAATCATTACGCGAAAAAATTTATACCATCACGACGAGAATTAAATTATTTTTTTATACATATGCACTTCTATAAACTTTTGATATATATATATATATATATATATATATATATATATATATATATATATATATATATATATATATTCATATTTCCGCCCAGAAAAATCACACGTAATTTGTAAAAATCATATATAATTTGTAAAAATCACATGTGATTTGATTTTTACAAATCACATATGATTTTTCTGAACGAAAATTTTGAAAAATAAAGTTCGTCGAAAGTATTGAAAAGTGCATATCAATAGATAATTTATTTATCGTCACGTTGGTATATTTTTTGAAACTTAAAGATTTACCGTTTGCAAGATATGTTGTTTAAAAAAATTAAAAAATATTTTTTATTAATTTAGATAAAAAATGAATGACTAAGATTGGTTCTTTAAATCTATGAAAAATATGAGATCTATATTGATCTCAACTTTGAAACATCCTAGTCGGCTAACTAGTCGAAGCGGTTTCATGTCTAAATGGGTTTAGGTTAGATGTGTTTTGGGTCAGGTTGACTCGTTTGTTTTTGAAAGAAAAATATTATAATTTTGAGTAACAAGTGAAAAATTATAAATGAGCATTCCAATTTTTCATTGATCTACTAAACCAACAATAAATTCGTTTATATGTTATATTTGACAAAAGTAGCTGTGAGCAGTAGTAATGAGCTGTGACCACAGCTCACTGCTCACCGCTCACAGCTTCTTAAAGAAGCATTGGAAAAATGAGCTTTTCTAAAAAATAGCAAAGCTCACCGCTCTGTTGCCAAAAGAACACTGAAAATCAAAAAGCTCATTGCTTACCGCTCATCGTCCCAAAAAGCTCTGCGCCAAACATAGCCATAATTATTATATACTCTTGTTTTACGACAAATACTCAGCTGGAACAATTTTGAATATTTAGTAAAACCCAATAAGACTTATTACATAATAAATATTTATCAAATTGACTCATATTTAACTAATGAGTCATAAATTATCACTTTTGTTATTGAACACACTTTTTAAGAAAGTTAATGTTATAAAATGTTTGCCTATCATACATTTAACACTTGTAAAAACATGTGCTTGACGAGCACCCTGTTGGATCAATATTTTACCCAAATATTAACCACACATATTTGAACATAAAATAGCCAAATTACTCACTGAATTAAATAGTAAATTGCTATTTCATTGACTGACATATAACCTTTAATACAAAGAAGTCACTAAGTGCATAGTCACTTTGTGAGTTACCTTCAGGATGTTCAGACCGAGTCTAAAAAGAAAGACACAATCATTCAATGATCCCTGAGCCAAAGAAGAAGGTAATGGAGTTAGTGAGTGACGACAATAACTCACTAACTCCCTGAGGCTATCTCTGAACAAACATACTCCCTGAGGCTACCCATACTCCATGAGGCTATCCCAAACTCTCTGAGGATGTCTCGTACTCCCTGAGGATGTCTCGTACTCCCTGAGGAGGTCTAGTACTTCCTGAGGATGTCTCAACTCCCTGAGGATGTCTCAACTCCCTGAGGCTCTTTCGGAAATCTGACAGCAAGTACAAAATGGGAGTCAAAGCAAAGTACAAGAATTGTCATAGAAGTGGGAATATCAGTTATGACAATTCCAAAAGGATGGTTGATGCTTTTCCAAAAGAGGAAGATGAATGGGACCACTAAGAGTGGATGACAACTCATCCATCACATGTTGTACTTTGTATTTTGTAGCTATATATATGTATGTTTGTAATAGAGATAATTGATGAGGCGAAAAATGAACCACTTTTAAGGGGTCATTTAAGCCCGGAATTGAATTTATCTGATCAAATATTGCCCTAAATCGTTCCTTTTGTGATTTTAGGTACTTTGGGAGTGAAATCTGGAAAAGGAAGCAATTCGGACGTTTTTGGAGCATAAAAGTGAAGAAAACGCCAAAGTCTTAATTTTCCTTGCTGGGAACAGTAGGTGACGGCGTCAAGAATAATTTCCATGACGATCCAGTACAGATTTGACGGCGTCACGAAGTAGGGCGTCAAGAGTAAAATTCATGACGGCCTGGAAATGCATAAACACATGACGACGTCAAAAGTAGATCAAGGCAGTCCGAGAAGTATTTTGGCGGCGATGTGACGGCGTCACATAATTTGTCTTGACGCCGTCAGACCCTATTTTCTATATATATTTTTCTAATTTTCACATTAAAAAGAGAGAAGTTTTGGAGAAACCCTAAGTACGAACTTGGTGCGAATTTTGCAGGTTTTTTAAGGGTTCTAAGCCCTTGATACCTTTAATGTGTAATTGAGATAAGTATTCTTTTAATTCAATCAATATGTCTATGTGTTGGTTGTCTATATCTTGTTCTTGTCTTAATTCCATCATGCTAGGCTAGATCTATCTTGTGTTTGCTTGGATCTAATGAAACCTAGATGTTAATTATGTGTTGATTACTTATTTATAATTGTATTGGATGAATGAATTCGATGTTAGGCTTAAGAAAACTGGCAGATCTCCAAATGGTAACATGCTTGAACGTCTTAGGAAACATGAACTGATGTGCACTAGGTTTTTATTGGTTGTATTTAATGCATGAGCCACTGTTTATAATCCCTATGGTTGTGCTGGGCATGGCATAGGAGGAGATAAGAGCTCATAGGATTGGGGAGTTAAGTGCGCCACCCCATGAATGGTATTAAGGAATACAATCCGTCATCCACGCAACTATAACAAGTAATTAACATGTAAAAGATGTCTATGGAGTAGTGAAATCTAAGTAAACACATTTTCTCCACTTATTGCTCACAACCTTAGTTAATTTAGTTTATTTTCATTTGTAGTATTTTATTTTGATTGCATCTTTAGTATTGGGTTAGTTGGCTAGCAACTAATTCCGCCCAAATCCTTTAAACCCGAGACTTTTACTTGCTTTCTAAAAAAATATAAAAATACAAAAAGAATCATCCCTCACATTTAGAACTAGTATTTAGGTTTTCTAATCCTAGCGACACTATTCCTAGCTGAACGATCAATCCCCCGGTACTTGTCACTATACTATACTACAACGATCAGGTACACTGCCTGGTGGGGGTTGTAAGTTTCTCGAGATCCCTCGAGAGGTAAAGCCTGGTGCAATTCCCACGCATCAAGTTTTTGGCGCCGCAGCCCGGGGAATTGTTATTGTCTAGGTTAGAATCTCTTTTTATTAGGTCTACTTGCTAGATTCCTTTCTAGTAAGATTTTTATTTTTATTTTTAGGATTTCTTTAGTCTATCTTTTTCTTTGTGTGTTTGTTCGTAATTTCCATTGACTCTTCCGTTCACCATTATGGAGTACGTGAATCCACCATACGACCAACCACAAAGGCCATTCTACCCTATTGACATCTCGAATTTCAAACAATATCGAGATGAACCCATATATGATGCATGGACTCGTTTTAGAAATTTACTCCAAAAATTCCCTCATCATAGTTTCACTTTAGCATTCCTAACCCGAACCTTTTACTATCGTGTTGGCCAATATGACCAAATGCGCATTGAGGATTTTGCCAATGAGGACTTTAGGGAATTAAGTGCTGAAGAAGCATGGGATGCCATAGAAGATTGTGCCCAATATTATTATAGGGCAGACAACACAACAAACGTTAGTACAAGTCAATTGAATATAAATTTCCAGGATCATGAAAAAAGTTTGTTTAGGGATGAATATATTAGTGTTGAGATACCTAAGTGGTTGTCATGTAATGCCATAGTACAAAACGAACCCATAGGTGACCTTGATGTGATGGAGGATGTAGCCGAACATGATCACATTGATAAAAAAGACCTAGGTTTTATGATCGATGATGATGAATCTCAAGAAACACATGATGAATCTTTTGGGCAATTTGTATATAGCAGTCAGAATATTGAGGATGATCCTTATGATTCGGACATAGAAGTTGAGATGCCTAGAGAAGTACGTAAGATACTTGGGAAAATGTTAGGTTTAGATTATAATGAAACACGTGTTGAGGATATAGGTGATCTTAACACAAGGAATGGTGAAGTAAATAACATAAGCCCACAAAGTACCCCACAAGTCCTACCATCATTTGATGCGTACACACCGCCCATGACTTACCCGGAAGAAGTAGAAGAAACTTTAGGATTTCCGATGGAGGTAGAACCCTTGGACCAAACACAACTAGAGGATATAGGTTTGAATACTCATAATGATAACCTTACTCTTAGTTCTAGGGAAGTTCCTAGTTTTGATGAACCGAAGCCTCAACCAAAACCGTTACCTAATCTTCCATCCTTGGATGTGAATTTAGGAATTGAAATAGGTTCCGATCCACCCATCAAACCATATAGTCCGGGTAGTCTTAGGACAAAGGTAGTGGACTCTAAGCCTTGTAGAGAGGAAGCAAATATAGGAGTGGAAAATGACCTTACATACTTACATCACCCATTCATGATTGATCATAAGAAACATTATGGGTTTAAACCGGGTCTATTGGGTCAAGATGGATTCCCAACTAGGAATCTCTCGAAGTTGTTAGAAAATGATCCCTTTCTAGGAGAAAATCTTAATCCACCCATTAACCCGATTGAATTAGGTAAGGTTATGATGATAGGAGCACACCCCTTTGAGCATATAATTCATCCACCACTCCTTCCTCACGAGGCATATTTACACCCTAAGGGTGTGTATCGCTACTTTCACCCGCACTTAATCCTAAGTGTAGGGAAAACCTCCCCTATCTTCGTTAAATAAGGGTAGAGTCAGGCTCGTGACTCGAACAAAAACAAGTGCTTATTGGGAGGCAACCCATGCTTTGTGTGATTTTATTTTGTTTGTTTATTATTTGCTTCCGTATGCATGCTTTATTTTTATTGTTGGTAGATCATGTTTCTAAACTAAAAAGTGGAAATACTTTACTTTGTTGTTTTGGCCTAGTCTTAACTCCACCCAAAGGTATTTTTGCAAAAGATAAATGTAAGGGGAAACCCCAAATATGTTTTTAAGAAACAAACCGATCATGATTCACCACAATATTAAATGAACATGTATATTCGTACTTGTTAGAGTCAAATGCTTGTATTGAGTCATAATGAAGTTTTGCAGAATTTTCCAGGAAGTAGGACCAAGTTTTTCCAGAAATTTTCCGGAAACTTAACATAAGAATTTCTGCTGGTCACTTCTGACGGCGTCAAGAATTTCTTCTTGACGGCGTCACGTTTAAAAATCTGGAAATTTTACCGGTTTTGTTTTTCTAACGGAGTCTTATGGTTTTTGTGAATTATTAAGTTTTATAATCTCCAGGAAATCTGCAAACTTCATTCCACAAGCATTATATCTTATCTTGTTTTCTAGGATTTAGTAACTTATATAGGATGCCGCCGATTTTATGCGAGGTTGTTTTGTCTATTTTCTAAGGATTTACAGGTTATGTATGACAAGAAGATGATTTATATTCTGGAAGAGAAGCTTTGATTGTTCATTTTCTTGGAGGAAGATTTAACCTGGCCACCTTATTATCCATACCGAGCGAATCAGGGGAGTATTTGATTTCATTCTTTTTACTTTTTCACTTTTACATTCTTTACTTGAATATTGAGGACAATGTTCATCTTAAGTGTAAGGCGATGGTAAAAAGATGATACCTTACATATGCACTGTCGCTTGAGTTTGTTTTGTTTGATGGTAGATGTGTAATAAAACTATGAGAAATACTTGTTAGTGCAATTTTAGCACCAAATTTAAAATTGTTTACAACATTTAGGAGTGAAACTTTAGCCATAGCAAGCGTCTCATGGATAGGAGATTGTATGACTAGCACATAACCGTATATTCAGAAAAATTTTCCACCCAAATATGTGAGGTTCGCCTTTAGATTTGATAGGAAAAACATTTACTATTAGTGCTTATGACTGTACCGGTAGCATTTAGATTCTAGAACTTGCGTTAATGATGCATCCCGAGACCGCTAGTGAGACTACATTCGTGTGGTAGGATTTACTACATGATAAGAGGCATTAGGATCACCCTTGTGTTAAACCCGTATCATAATTACTTGACCATTTAAGTCATATTACTTGGCTAGTTAAGTCAACTAAATTTTCCCACACCCTAAGTTAACTATCTAATTGATTACATGGTTGCTAAGTCGAGTCATATCCTTGTACATATTGTTTTGGGACGATTGGGACTCATGGGTAAAGTACTTATTTTATGAAGTAATGGGGAAGAACATCTTATATTACCCCCATATGTACGTTAATCTTAAAAGTACTCCAAGTGTTTTGATTTTCTTAATTCGAGTCATTAGATTAGTTTATTGTAAAGTATGTAAAAATTCAAGTGTAAGGGAAATGTTTATTCCCTATGATGTATTATTTTGGATGGTAGGGTAAGAGTGTATCCAAAAAAAAAATAAAAAAAATAATAAAATAAAAAAAACCGAAAAAACAAGAAAAAGAAAAAAAAAATAGAAAAAAGAAAGGAGAAAAAACATACGGACTACCATCCCTTTTTATTCTATGTTCATTTTATGTTTTTGTTATTTTTCATTTATTAGCTTAAGTCGAGTCTAGTCTTGGCTTAACAACGCCATATTGTACATGTAATTAACCAAGATTGTTAGCTCGCCACCAGTAAAACTTCCTTTATCCAACAAAACTGTGTATTTCATATCCCTACACCTAACGTTACAACCCTTTAAAAGACCTCTTTGATAGTTTATCCTAGGTGCTTACGCCATGTGGTGGAGGTTTGATCCTTTCCCAAGCCTATGGTAATCTATTTTGCTATGACAGTTAGTGAGAGATATCTTCCGTTTCCATATTGTAATTTATACTTTATTACACCCGAGAGATGTGAGTATCTAAACACTATTTGTGAGGTGCTAGTGTATGACCTTCGTGCTTGTCTATTGGTCTTTAGTGGAACGATTATTTGTTGTAATTACTTTTATATTAGTGTTAAATGACCCCTAACTTGTATTTTGACTAGAATAAAAGCGCATTTGCTTGAGGGCAAGCAAATCTCAAATGTAAGGGTATATGATGAGGCGAAAAATGAACCACTTTTAAGGGGTCATTTAAGCCCGGAATTGAATTTATTTGATCAAATATTGCCCTAAATCGTTCCTTTTGTGATTTTAGGTACTTTGGGAGTGAAATCTGGAAAAGGAAGCAATTCGGACGTTTTTGGAGCATAAAAGTGAAGAAAACGCCAAAGTCTTAATTTTTCTTGCTGGGAACAGTAGGTGACGGCGTCAAGAAGAAAATCTTGACGGCGTCAAGAGTAATTTCCATGACGATCCAGTACAGATTTGACGGCGTCACGAAGTAGGGCGTCAAGAGTAAAATTCATGACGGCCTGGAAATGCATAACACATGACGGCGTCAAAAGTAGATCAAGGCAGTCCGAGAAGTATTTTGGCAGCGAGGTGACGACGTCACATAATTTGTCTTGACGCCGTCAGACCCTGTTTCCTATATATAGTTTTCTAATTTTCACATTAAAAAGAGAGAAGTTTTGGAGAAACCCTAAGTACGAACTTGGTGCGAATTTTACAGGTTTTTTAAGGGTTCTAAGCCCTTGATACCTTTCATGTGTAATTGAGATAAGTATTCTTTTAATTCAATCAATATGTCTATGTGTTGGTTGTCTATATCTTGTTCTTGTCTTAATTCCATCATGCTAGGCTAGATCTATCTTGTGTTTGCTTGGATCTAATGAAACCTAGATGTTAATTATGTGTTGATTACTTGTTTATAATTGTATTGGATGAATGAATTCGATGTTAGGCTTAAGAAAACTGGCAGATCTCCAAATGGTAACATGCTTGAACGTCTTAGGAAACATGAACTGATGTGCACTAGGTTTTTATTGGTTGTATTTAATGCATGAGCCACTGTTTATAATCCCTATGGTTGTGCTGGGCATGGCATAGGAGGAGATAAGAGCTCATAGGATTGGGGAGTTAAGTGTGCCACCCCATGAATGGTATTAAGGAATACAATCCGTCATCCACGCAACTATAACAAGTAATTAACATGTAAAAGATGTCTATGGAGTAGTGAAATCTAAGTAAACACATTTTCTCCACTTATTGCTCACAACCTTAGTTAATTTAGTTTATTTTCATTTCTAGTATTTTATTTTGATTGCATCTTTAGTATTGGGTTAGTTGAATAGCAACTAATTCCGCCCAAATCCTTCAAACCCGAGACTTTTACTTGCTTTCTAAAAAAATATAAAAATACAAAAAGAATAATCCCTCACCTTTAGA
>JARVZY010000721.1:0-18430 GCA_030686995.1 Artemisia argyi | reverse complement strand
TACTGTTTATTGAGTTCAATTGATACGTAGTTAGCAGTTGTGGGATTTGATCACTTCTAACTCCTTTCTTATACGAGTGGTTATGTGTTCGAGACTAATTGCTAAAAGGATCTACATATTTTGGCTGTTTTGTAAAAGTGTTATGTTTGATGATGCATATCATGGTCATATATTAAAGTAGTTATTCTCATTATGTACTGAATATAGTTGTGACTAAATGAGATTGGGTAGTCATCTCAACCTGTTTGATTTTAATGTAATATGTTCTGAAATCATCTTTGACTTTGATATTGATTGCATACTTTTTAATTGGTCGAGTTTAATTGAGCAAGTTGGTATTAACCGAGTCTCCTATGCAAGTGGTTTTGTGCTCACGACTGATTGTGTAGAGGATTTACAGGTTTTAGGCTAGTTGAGAGAACTATTACGTCAGGGATGCATTATTATGGTCATGTTTTAAGTAGTTGTTCTTATGTTTAGGAATATAGTGTCTGAAAATCACGTGCTTGAATGCTCAATGATGTACCATCTGTTCTGAATTAATCTTTTTCTCTAACTTGTTTGCAGATTCTGTAATAACAATTCAAATTTGAAAGAAAAATGGGCGGAGACGGGAATCCTAATCCAAATCCTAATGAACAGGACAAAGGCTTGTTTGGTGGACACTACCCTCCTCAGCATGGTGGGGGATACCCACCTCAAGGAGCATACCCACCGGCTGGTTACGCTCCAACCGGTGGATATCCTCCATCAGGTTATCCTCCCGCTGGCGGTGCATACCCCCCAGCTGGATATCCACCCGCTGGTGGTGGCTACCCTCCACAGGGATATCCCCCTGCTGGCTATCCTGGTGCTTCACATAGTTCAGGAGGTTTGTTCCCATCGTCAATATCAACATCACTAATACTTCATTATTATTGAATTTCACACACTCTTTGTTATATTAGTTGTAAATTCGCTTGTAGGTGGATGCTAATTAAGACGTATATGACTTAAATCAGATGTTTCTAAAACCAAATAAACTATGTTTTGTTCTCATATGGATAAACCCTGTGGGAATTTTGTGGCCATGTTTAAAACAGGTGTGTTATATGCCTTATTTGGAGGTGTTTGGATGTATTTTTTCGAGCTGAGCGTATTATTCAAGAAACTAATGTCTGATGTGTTTCTACTCAATAATCACTTTTAATGACTTTATAAAATTGTGATCAAGTATGGAAAGACTAAATCAGAGTAAACCGAGACTGTATAAGCAATCTTATTATGCCCATTGTTATTCGTTTATTGCAGCTAGTGTTTATACTCACTGTTTTATTCCTAAATATTCATATGACCATAAAAGAAAGATTCAGATAATGATTGATTGGTTCCTGTTTTTCTACTTTAATTATGAAAGACTGATCATGAGAAAAATTATATCTCTAGGACATGGACCTGGTATGGGAACAATGCTAGCTGGTGGTGCAGCAGCTGCAGCCGCTGCATATGGAGTTCACCATATGACATCATCTCATGGCCACGGAGGCCACCATGTGTCTCATGGAGCTCCTAACATGATGGGTCCAACAGGACACTATGGTGGTGGCCATTATAAGCATGGCAAGCACGGTGGTGGTAAGTTCAAGCACGGGAAGCATAAGAAACATGGAAAGTTTGGCAAGCACAAGGGCAAGCACTCTGGATACAAGAAATGGAAGTGATTTATATCTCGACCTCCTAAAGCCAAGGGCTGCACTATGCTTGGATGATACTGACGGCTTTTGCTTTTGCCTGCAATATTATATAAAGGATTTGACTCGCTATGAATTGTTTGAAGAATTGAAGTGAATTTTAAAAACATTTAGAATAAAAACTTATAATTTGTGCTTCTTAATTACTGTCCTTAGTGACAAATGTTGATTTAACAAATGGAACCCAGAATACCCGTTATGACCAGATTGAAATTGGAATTTAGTTATCTTATAGGTGGTACGGTCAAAAATGGGGTTCGGGTACAAACAGGTAATCTTTATATGGTGGGTCGGATCATGTTGACCCGAAACATTTTGTGCCCGCCAAAACTTTGATAACTTCATTGCTATATCAGATCAGATTGAAATGTTATATTGGACAATAATAATATAATGTGCTGACTATAATGATTTTGAAGATTGTATTGCATTAAGTATGCTTAAAAATTACGCTTTAAAGTATAGATGGATTTTAACGCGTTTCACCTATGTTACCCGCTAGAGGTAGAACACAAGCTGAATCGTGTTACTAGTAAAAAAATTAATGGGCCGAAGTGTCACCTCTAATGCACTTATGGGGATTGTTGGGCATAGTTCATGCTTGTGTAGCTGGGGGCCTGGGGCAATCAAGTCCTTTAAGCGATACTTGCTATTAACGGGTCAAGTAAAGTATATTTGAACTTAAAAAAAACAAAACAAAAAAACAAAACAACCCTGAGACCTCAAAACTGATTATGCATTAGCTAGGTAGATTATGTTTCTTAATCATTTAAACTGATAAGCGAGACTTTAAGTCACAATAATCTGATAATTGGTTTTGAAATGCACTTACAATTATCAAATACCCCTTTATAAATATTGATTAGTAGGAAAGTCAATGAATCAATCCTGAGTAATGGAACCAACTGGGCTAGCTCAGTTGGCAACCAAGATTCCTTAGACTATCTTTATTCACAACCTCAACCAACCCAATCTCTCATTAAAATATTATTTTCTCACTCATCTACATATACAATCTATACATACAATCAATCTCTACTTTTTTACAATTTATCAACAACCCAACCTAACATATAATATTTTTTTTTAATTAAAAATTCATTCATATATATTATGCAAATATTAAGGGAGTTTGCATTGTAAGTTTCATTCATATATTATTTGCATTGTGAATTTGATGCTCAAAAGTTCGGATTACAAAATTATCCCACTCAAAAATTCAACCCAAGTGTAGAAATAAGCAAAGTCCAATAACAGGCCCGAAATTCATTAACTTAAACACTACAACATAACCTAAGTATATATAAAGTCCCTAATGTTTATCACACATAACCCTAATTATACTCTTCACACATAAACACCCCTCCCTCTTTTCTCTTGCAGCCACACAACTTCTTCTTCTCCAAACACAAACATCTATCTTCTTCTCCACTTCTGTGAAGAACCAAATCTTAAACACACTCTCTTCTTTCTGCTACGAAACCGAAGAGCACCAATCTATCTGGTTATGATGAGCACCAATCTATCTTTTTGCTTCTTTCTTCTCCGGCGACTGTATCTATTTTCCGGCAAGAAAAATTGATCATTACCAGATTCGGATGAAATTGTTGGCAACGTGACACGTGGCAAGGTCGGTTCAAAGATTTGAAAGTCACATAACGACCGGATCGTGCCTTTCTCTCTCTTTCTTTGTTATTCTTTTAATATAATATTCAGATTTTTTTGTCTTATAACCTCCGATCGGTTGGATCAGTTCACTGATAAAGATAGTCTTAGGGGCTTGGGGATGGGAGGTTTGGCTAGGGGAGGTCTCAAGTTCGAGTCCCACCCGAGACTTTTACCCCTTCAGGGGATGTCACTGCCTGAACCACTAACAAGCTGTTCAAAAAAAAAAAAAAAAAAAATCATGAGTAATGGCTTACCCGCGGCGATAGCATTATGTTTTTCTCTAATTCTCTAAAAGTTGATACAAAAACGTATGCAGAAGTCCATCCTATGGGACTTAATGCTTCGACATCCCGTTCTTGGTTGCTAAGTCAATGTAACTGAAAACGCACAAGTCACCTATATTGTACATGCAAAAGCCAAGTTAGTGAATCCTTGGATCATTTGGCTAATAAATTTTCAATATGATGAACATCAATAATACAGGTAAGGCTTTTAACGAAATGAACATCTATAATAAATAATGTTCTGAGAATTGACGTAAAAAATTACTCTAGATTAACCTTTTAAATTAATAAATAAACGAGAAAAGCACTGTTTACTTGCTTTTTAGTCATCGGTTCTTATGTATTCTTTCGTAAATATATCGAACTTGACCCATTATTCTTGTGTGTGCATCAAACTATTTCTTTCACTATTAATTAAATGTATAAACTTTTAATATATTTTATTGCCGTTATAGGTAAAGTTTGATACATTTGGATGGATAATCATTTGAAAATGTATCAAACTTTACCCGTAATAAAACACACAATAAGTCATATTAAAAGTTTATACATTAAAATATTGAATAATGGATCAAGTTTGATACATTTTCAAACCATTATCCCTTCTTTAAACTTGGATTTTAGAATTTGAACCAGACCAGTTTTCTTGGCTGAGTAAAAGTGTCGACAGATCGGTTACTCTACATTAAACAGTCCTGTACTTTCACTTAACGCAGTAAAATGTACATAGTTACATTAAGATCATTGTCTGGTCATGGTGCTATGTGTTGAGCTTTAATTGTTGTTGTAAAGCTTGTGCCGTTTTAAAAGTGTGTATGTATAGAATCTCTGTGGTGCTAAAGCATGGAACTTATTTAATGCGCTTGATCATCTTAGAGAACATATTCTTACATCATGCTGTTCTTATTCAATTCTTACAATTAAAGCATGATCATATTCCTTCCCAATACTAAAAGTTGAAACGTACGTGTGATAGAATAAGTACTGTATTTTTGTTGCTTTCTTGTTTAGGTAAGGTCGTCGTTTAGCTGATGTTAGATTCTTTCTATAATCGTCACATATTATTCTGTGTAACATCTAGAACGAAAATATCAAATTACAATATCTAACCACATTACTGTATTATTAGAACCTGTTTTTGTATTTCATGTCACAACTAAACTGCACGTACAACTTTAAGCAGAAAAAAAAAAAAAAAAAAAAAAAAAAAAGTTCAGACGCTATATCTTGTAGCTCGATTGTTACATCTAATCCTGATAATTCCATATGAAAAGTTGATTTACTGCATGTACAGCAAATTTGATTATAAGGCTACTAGATGCAAAACGAGCCCGAAATAATAAGATGAACAGAATCACTTTTGTTAATTACACTCACTTCATTAAATTATCAAAATCACTTTTTCACTATACCAAAATACTAGAAAATGAAACACAAATATTATTAGATTCAAAACGCAATGCCAAACAAGTGAACAACCCTTACAAGTCCTTAATTTGTAGCGAAACTCATTCAACACGCTTTTTCAATTAGTCTTATCGATCTAGACGGTATACATTGACACATGTTTATTCTCTATCAACATACTGGCCATCTAAGTAACGCGTGAATCAAATAAAAGGTGGATTCCCACCTTCCTATATATAACACTCTCCTGTTATTTAAATTTATTGCAAGTTGGATCAGAGCTTAAGAACCTACAACTGTGAAATCAAAAAATATTACTTAATTTGGTTAGTTTTCACCATATTTCTTCTCACTTTTTAGTCTAGTTTAACATGTTTTGCTTAGTTATGTTTCTGTATGTGTGATATTGATTAAGTTCAAAAGGCCGGGTAAAACACTTGCTAAACGACATGTCAAACAATAAGAGTATTTGATCATCAATCGTTATTTTGTGTGTGAAAGCAAATATTATGCGTTTCTAAAGAAGGCCATGATTAAAAGTAGCAAAAATTTGGCGGTCACTAAGTAACGGTATCCTAAATATACTATGTTTTCAGGGTGAAGAGATATGGCACATAACGGAGACAAAGGACTCTACTCTCATCATGGTGGATATGGAGCTTACCCTCCACAAGGGTATGCTTACCCTCCAGGAGGATACCCTCAATCCGGTTATGCCCAATATGGTGGATATCCACCACAAGGATATCCGGTTTCATCAGGTTATTATCATTCCTGTTAGCTCCAGCAAAAGTTTAGCATATATATAACTGGAAGCATTGTAGTTAACTAACTTATGAATCCTTTTTCTTTATTGATCCTAAACAGGATATGGAGGCCATGGAGGGCATGGTGGTATGGGATTGTTAGCTGGTGGTGCAGCAGCACTTGGTGCTGCTGCATATGGAGCTCATAATTTGCCTCATGGCTATGGATCCCATGGTTATGGATCTCATGGTTATGGATCCCATGGTTATGGATCCCATGGTCTTGTATCCCATGGCTATGGAGGCTATGGGCAACACCATGGTAAGTTCAAGCATGGAAAGTTTGGAAAGCACGGAAAGTTTGGCAAGCATGGAAAGTTTGGAAAACACAAGATGTGGAAATAAGTGTCATTTGTTGTTTGTACTATCGAGTTTGTGCACTGTGTTCGAGCCAAGTATTGGTTATTGTGATGTGGTTTCTTTATACAGTTGGTTAATTTGTAACTAGAACTCTTTAAAGATACATAGTTTGATTTGGTAATGATAAACGAAATAAGAGATCGATCTTTGCTAGAATCTTTATGATTTGCCTTTTTATGATAATTAAAAGGAGTAAAACTTGACTCATACTGAATCAGCTTCTTTAATTTTTGATATAACAATAAAGAATTGTTTTCCCTTACTGCTCATATAAATCCTTCAATTCTTAGCAACTTCTACACTTTCTAGTCTCCTTTAAGAGCACACGGTGTGGGCTTGTTATGCCTCGCCATTCCACCGTGGCAACCTTGCCATAGTTAGCCATGACACCGTGACCCTTCCTCATTGTTAGCCATTTGCACCCTCGTCGTCAGCCCCAATAGTTTTCCCATCCACCATCCGAACAGTCTTAGCTTGCAACTTCGCACCAGAAGGTTTTAAAGGTTCCCCATCATCTCCTAATAACACGAATTTACCTTCAAGCATTTGACGTTCAATATTACTAATCTTTGCAGCTAAATAACTCGTGTCCCCCTCATTAGCAATACCAGTTTTCTAATCTCTCTTCACCCCCATCCCCCATCATACCACACCAAAAGCAGACTATTACGACCCTCAAAACAGCCACAAAATCAAACACGAAACAACCAGAGATACCAGTTAAACCCCACAAGATCCAATGTGCAGCAGATAAGAACAACGCACTCAACTGCAATATAAAATACCCCACTCGACTCAAGAAACTGCTAAGATTAGATAAAGAGAGTACCCTAACTGAGAGTCAGGTAATTTTAAACTTACGCTTGAATAGCTAGCAGCAAACCAACAAATAATAGTAACTAAAATTAGATCAACAGTTAATGACAGAAGCCCTTAGTCGATTTAAAGAAAAAACCCTAGAACAATTTAGAAAACTCTAACCAGCTTTGAAGAAAAAATGTGTGTATGGAATAAGAATACTTAACCATAAACAAGAAAGATTCAACAAATAAATTACGATTCAAGAAAAAGCAGTTAAAAATTAAAAATTATGCCAGCCAAAAAAAAAAAAAAGAGTTCATGCTAAAAGTTATAATAAAGTAGTCCCGGAGGGGCTCGAACCCACGACCTTCGGCTCATAAGACCAACGCTCTAACCAACTGAGCTACGGGACTTGGACTGTCATTAAAATATAAAAATAAAAAATATGACCAACTGAGCTACACTTTGTCAACAACATGAGTAATATAGTAATGCTGGACTTATTTTTGAGATTTATGTTTCAGTTGGAACTTTAACTAGCAGATTTATCAATTCTATTTGCAAAATGGCTTGGAATTATTTTGCAGGAACAATAGTAAAACAAGGTTTCTTGGAATTATTCTACCAAAATCTATGATATCATAAGAAATTCATGAAACTTTTCAAGAAAAATATATGTTGCAAAAGCTATGAGATCATAAGGAATGAGTAAGATTTATGTAATGGTGATATATAGACAAGAGTGAACGTATAGGTCTAATAGGGTAAATTTTTATTATGATCATGGAAATTGTCTACAAAATGGTTTAGATAGGCCGAAAAACACTTGACTTAATGCACTTCTTTGGTTTTCTGACTACATGTGTTTCTAGTTAAATGGCATGCCTCTCGTTTCATTTTCACCCATTTTAGTAATTAGTTGGCATTGATGCCTCTAAACAGGGCATTAAGAACCAACGCGGTTTTGGCAAAGAATTTGTATAAGTTAATGAGTTTCTAAGTTTAGCTTTCTAACATTAGGGTATAACTCTCAGTGTCATCTGCTTTAATTTCTTGAACCATAAGAAACACGGGTTTATGTTGAGAGACAAAGCTACGCGTACTTTAAAATACCATCTTTCAGCATCACTATCACGCGTTGGCCAAAAAAAATTGCTAGTGTGGACCTTTATTTACCGGTTAAACCAGCCATAAGCATAGAACATATAGGATATGATGCTAACGAGTGTGGATATTATTTACGCACTAGATCACTCTTTTTTTGGAGAACTTATTCCAACATCATGTTGTCCGTATTCCTACAATAAATAAAAGCTCAGATTCCTCCCCAATACTCGTAAAGTTTAAAACATGCTGGTGAATAAGCATTGTTCTTTTGTTTAGTAGTGTTGGTCGATCATTTTGTTGTTGATTTGCCTTTAATATTTATCACCTACAATAATCTATTAATCATTTTCTTTCATAAAAATATATGATTGTCCAAGAATTTTAAATGAAATTAACTGATTACACACGTTATACCCACGCTTCACATAACTAGGAATCTAGGATAGACGAACCTAGCCTGCTCATAAAGTCCTTACATGATCTGAATTGTTGCTAGGACATAACTGGAGCTAACACATGATGAAAATTAGTTAATGTTTGTTGGGAGAAAACTAAAGGAAAAGTAATTATAACCACTCATTTGAGATGCATCGACATGAATTAGATGCATCGTCTCTATTCATTTAGATGCATTTCCTATCATTTCGAAAGTGATTTTGATGTGAAAAGGATGTAAAGTAGCATTAACCACACTTGGCATGCAAACGACGAATAATACATAAGATTCATCTAATTTGATTAAATGCATCTAATATATGTATAATAGACTATAGTCCCGCGGGTGGAAATAAAAATGTTTTCTATTTAACGTAATCAATAAAAATGTCTAGGGTATTGAACATTTCCAGGAGGAGAATGTCCTTCTCCATGAGATTGGACTTTGTGCCCTACTTGGAGTTGATGCTGACTCGATCGTCGTATGCTTTTGATGGTGTTCCGATAACCATATTGAAATTTGTAGAAAAGATTTGGTTGAGTTGGTGTTTTACGTGGGGTGGGACATGCCTACTTATAATGATGGTCTGCTTATCTTGACTTGTTGGTTGTATCTCCTTGTACCCCATGACTGATGTGTACTTAGCTTGCTTGCCTGATGATTTGTTGTACAGTGCTAGTTGCTTTGCCCTGGAGGATCACTCATGATTGTTGCTATGCCTGCCTTTGTTGGGAATTGGATTTGAGAACGGATTGTGGATACTTCCACATGCATTTGCCATGTATCGCTTCCCTTACCAACAAGACGTAGTATATGGTGTGTGCCTTGATTACTTGTAACTCCATGAATTTTGTTTTTTTCAATGCATGTGTCCTAATGATTTTCTCTAGGGATTGTTCCTTTAGGCATGTATCCTTCAGACAGGAAGCCGGGTAGAGGCGTTATTGGAGGACGTAGTTTGCTTTTGACATGGTCACGTAGTTGTTCAAAGCAGTTAGCATACATAATATTGAATGAACTCTCCCGATCCAGGTAGATCCCGCTTCCTAAGTGTGAAATGATTACTGTTGTGATGGCTACTGATCAGCTGAGGGCGTGAACTCTTCATCCCGAGGGTATTTCTTGCCTAATTGTTACTCCTAGAATGATGCCTAGGTGTTTATCATGTGGATGTGTGATGTAGCTCAACATTCTTGCCACCTATCCTCTTTCTGGTTTCCTGGCATAAATGTTCAAGCTCTCCACTCTGATTTGCCCTTTCAATTTCTTTTTGAAGTTCTCTACACTGGTTCGTATCATGCCCATGATTGACATGAAGTTTAAAAAATTGCTTTGTGTTATTTTTGCTTTACTCCCTTAGTGGTGGAGGGCGTTGCCATTTGACCGTAAGTTCATTCTGTGTAGCCAGGACTTCAGCGGGTGTCTTTGTTGAGGTTTTTATGAGAGTTTCTCGTGCCTCGATCCTGTGATCAGGACGACGTTCTTCCCTTGTTTGATGTGTCTACTTGGCATCTCGCTTAGCCTGGTAACTTGGCACATGTTGTCTCCCGTTGTTGTTGTTGTTGTTTTTGTTGTTGTTGTTGTTGTTGTTGTTGTTGTTGTTGTTGTTGTTGTTGTTGTTGTTGTTGTTGCTGCTGCTGCTGCTTTTGTCTTCAACTCTTGCGATATTATTTTTGCTTATCTTTGTGAACTAGTTGGAGCGATCCAACAGTTCTTGTCATGTTTTTGGTTTTTTGCTAGTTTGATATAAAATTGTCCCTTGGTTATGTTACCAATGAATTCTGAAATCTTCTGGTCGTCCCTGACTCCTGATATCTTGCTTGCTTCGTCATTAGTTCTTTCAGTGAACTTGATCAGGTATTTGTCATGAACTTGCTTGATGAATTGCAGGTCTATGTAATCGCCTATGTATTCCCTTTTAGGTTTGAAGTTTTTGATAAACTTTTTCCTTAAGATCTTCCCATCCCATTATACTGTTTTTATCTATGCCTTTAAACCAAATGACTGCTCGCCCTGCTAAGGTGCGCTGAAACAGGTGGCAGGCCATTGGACTGTTCTAGACCTTTGTTTTTTGCCGCACATTCTAATTGCCAGATGCGTGAATTGGGATCTTTGACTCCGTCATACATGTGTAGGTCAGCAGGAAGCTTCAGGCCCACTGGGAGTTAATATTTCACAATCCATTTTACGAACTGGTGTCTCTTAATCTCCAGGGTACAGAGATGTCCACGTACATCATCACCGACTATTTTTTAGTTGCGATGTTCGTTTCTGTCTGCACCCTGGTCATTAGTATGTTAAACAGGTTTATGGAGGAGGCTTGTGTTGTAAGTTTTTTTTTTCTGGGTGGACATTAGTGATATGGCTGCCTGAGTGTGTTGATATCCAGGCATGGTTATGTACGCCCGTCTGGTTATATATATGTGTTGTTGGTAGTGTTGAGTTTGTATGTTTTGAGTTGTCTGGAAAGGTGATTGTGGAATTTTTTGTATTGGTACAACATTTTTTTTTTGTGGTAAACATGGGTTTCCGACTCGACATTGCGAGCCGACTAATCCCACGGCGACTACCCTTTTTGGATAGCCCGTATTCGGTGCAGGTGAACCTCCATGGCCACAAGGGGATTAATTTTCTCCCCGTTGGATTTGAACCTTGACCTCCTCTTTAAAAGGCCGATATTCTTACCGCTGGGTCACCCCTTGTGGTGTATTGGTACAACGTTGTAACTGGCTGGTTGTTGTTTGAGGTATTTCCTGATCGTTAGGTTATTGTAAGTTTGTATTTATGGTATGTGTTTGTGGTCCTTCTTGGTCTGATTGCCGATTTTCAAGCATTAACAAATCCATGAAAGCTATGGCTATGTTTGGCACAAAGCTTTTTGGGACGATGAACGGTGAGCAATGAACTTTTTGATTTTTAGTGCTCGTATGGCAAAAGAGCGATGAGCTTTGCTATTTTTTAGGAAAGCATATTTTTCCAATGCTTCTTTAAGAAGCTGTAAGCGGTGAGCAGTGAGCTGTTGCTACAGCTCACAACTACTGCTCACAGCTCACTGTTACTGCTCACAGCTACTTTTGCCAAACATAACCTATGTGTTCGTGTTTCACCTGAGTGTTGTTGTTGACTTCAGGTGCCACCCTGGAAGTCGACATTACTATGAGTGGTTTTATAAAATTGTCGTTTTGCCTTGAAACGTTAGTGGTGATTGGTGGTGGACTACCTGGAAATGAGGTTATGTTCATAGGAGTTGGTTAAGATATGACGTTGTGGCTATTTTTTGTTAGAGTTTCTTTTCTTTCGTTCGCGTTAGTGATGTCCTCAGGACCAGTAATGTCGAATGGAGGTGGTGGAATTTGTTGATTTTATTGATCTGTCATTTTATGAAATGAAGTTTGGAGGTGAGGTTTTTGTCAAAATGAAATGTTAGATTTCGTGTTTTTGAAACGGATATAAGATTTTGGATCTAGTGTTTTCTGGTGACGGAGTGTGCGAGTTTTTGTTTTGAGGAGGTTTTGTGAGTGTTTTGGTCGAAAAACTGTGTGAGTTAGAAAAAGTTTTGCGGTAAATCGGAAAAATTTTCCTGTGAACGGAAAGGTTATTTTTGTGGCTATATTGTTGCATATAACATGGATGGCGCCATGTTTACATAAGGTATGTATTGAGGGTAACACTTATAGTGTAGCTAACCAGTTTGGTTTTCCACGTTCGGTAAGGACCCCAATGTGTGACCAAAGTCAAGAGCTGGGGTAACACTCCTGGTGTAGCTAGTGAGTGAATGTATGAATTCACCGTGAGTGTGAAAGTTGGTCCATTCATTTGAATGAACCTTCTTCTATTTATAAGGATGGTCCTAGGGTTTCGTGTCTCCGCGGGAGTCCATCGATGGTTTTAAGATGGTCCACTTTGTGAAAATCTAATGGAGGAGACAGGAATGGCACGTGACGTACTTTCCTTTGTCTCGCTAGATGCATGGAATGATACATGCACGATTGCAACACTACCTATAAGCAAATTAGGTAGTGGCACGTGTTTACTTGTTGCAATGGTCCTGTAGAAAGCTCCCAGTCCTGTCGTTGCCTGAGTATATTCGCCAGGCATTCGAGCCTGGCCTGGGAGTTCGTTTCCCAAGCGTATTATGAGTTGTGGCCACTGTTGGGCCTGGTTAGAGCAAGTGGACCTTTAGTTAATTGGGCTGAAGGTCCTATACGCTGTCATATTTCATATTTTAGTTGTGGGTTTCGCTTCAATCCGGTGTCACTTTTCTAGACAATTATTGTATTATTAGAATTTGTTTTTGTATTTCATGTCAGAACTAAACTCCACGTGTAACTTTAAGCCAAAAAAAAAAAAAAAAAAAAAAAAAAAAAAAAAAAAAAAACTATGGACACTATATTTTGTAGCTCGATGTTACATCTAATCCTGATAATTTCAAATGAAAAGTTGATTGACAGTACAGCAAAATCTGATTATAAGGCTATTAGATGCGAAATGAGCTTTTAATAATAAGATGATCAGAATCACTTTTGTTAAACTCACTTCGCAACTGATTATTTGATCACACTCGGACATTAAATTATGAAAATCACTTTTTCACTATACCAAAATACTAGAAAATGAAACACAAAGATTATTAGATTCAAAATGCAATGTCAAACAGCCGTTCAAATATATATATATATATATATATATATATATATATATATATATATATATATATATATATATATATATATATATATATATATATATATGGGTTCATGAAAAAAGTTCACTTTGGTAGAAAAATGAGAAAAGTGTACAAATCAGCCCCTTCTTCCCTTCCTTTTTTTCACACCAAACTACAGGGACCTAATTGTATTTTCCTTCATTCTTTAAGGAGGTTTTGTAAATTCGCACCCTACCCCCACCCCATCCCACCCCCCCCCTCCCCCCCGAAAAAAATTTTGGAAAAAAAATTTTTTTTGGAAAAAGGCCAAAAATTTATAACCATGATGCACCTTTTTTTTAGTGCATCTCAGTTATAACTATGATGCACCAATTTTTATAACTGAGATGCACTAAAAAAAAGGTGCATCAGAGTTATAAATTTTTTGCGGGAAAATTTTTGGCCAAAAAAAAAAAAAAAAAATTGGCGGGGAAAAAAAAATTTTCGGGGGGGGGGGGGGGGGGGGGGGGGGGGAGGGGGGGGGGGGTGGGTGGGGGTATGTTTCAAAACATACCCATGAAGTTTGAGATGTTTCAAATTAAACCCTATAACTTTTTTTCTCACTTTTCTATTAAAGTGAATTTTTCTCTAGAACCTTACCTATATATATACTAGGTAATTCTTTTTGGCCGTGCTAAGCACGGCCCAAGATGGTTTATGTTTATTTTTTTAATTGTTCAGCAAGTGTTTGGAATAACGGGTTTCTTATTTGACGGTATTTAACTTTTATTTATGGTGTCTCACCTAAGTGATGAGGATTTAAGTCTCATCGTAAGTATGGATTTACAATAAGATGTACATGTGTTAGTCTTAAAAAATAAATAAATAACTGGTGAGATCTTTGATTAGAAATATTTTTCCCAATACAATAACCTTCTTTAAGAAAATCGATCCTTCATCTCAATGCAAATAGCTTCTTGAAAGTATAAAACAATTTAAAATAGCTAAAACAAAGAGGATACGGATTGTAAAATTACACCTAAAACTTAAGGTTTCCCAACTCTAACCCAATTAACTTTAACTTCCATGAGAAAATGTAAGTAACTCTAATGAAAAGAAAAGTTTCGAAAAGGTTTTGTAATAGTAATTTTTCATTTGCAAAAATGCAAAAACTCTCATCGAATAATAGTGCTCTTGCGGTTTTGGTCACTAAAGGTACTTATTTCATATATAAATGAGTGACCGAATATTTGTTTGTCATTTAAATCATTCCTAAAACTAAAAACTAACAAAATGACATTCGAAAATGGTATATTTTATATAAATATGCTAGAAATATATTTATAATGAACACCCTACATGGATGTAAGCCATTAACGAATTATTTAAGTGTTGAACATCAAGAATACATCTCAACAAATAGATAAACAAATAAATATTATTATTAATATATTTAACAAGTACTTCGTATAATTTACAATCCATCTCTACGTCACTCTTCACCGATTCCTTTGATCATAATTCTTACTAAAGAAATTGTAGTAGCTTCACTATTTTATAACGATAATGTTACTCAAATACTCCCTGCATAAAGGAAATCAAACTAATTTAATACATTGTTAAGTTATTATATACATTGAAATTCTTCAAATGCAAATAAGTTAGAAAATTTAACACTTGTACATGTTTGTACTTTTGTATCGTTATCACTAGTTATAATACCTGTGCACGCACAGGGTTTTTAAAATTTTGTTTTGATTATGTATTATTATCGATTAAGAAATGAACCACTTAACATGTTTCAAATAGTTTTACTTAGTGAACTAAAAATAAAAAATCATATGTATATATGTTATAATCTACCTATTAGTTTAGGACAATGGTTTTGGATTAAAAATTATATTTTATTATTTAAGCAAAATCACATGATGATACTTGACTTGCCTGAGATGTTAGTGATATATGCTTTTAGTTTTGCAAACACGTGCTATCAATTTACGATGTGTTTTGTAATTGTGGTATTTCTTTTACTTAAATTTTCGTTTATATGTAGCATATTTAGATAGCTTTAAAGATTGATTCATTTCCTTGATTATGAATAATCATCATACCATGTTTACTAATGTACCTTTTTGTTTGAAAATTTGTATTTTCATAAATTTGTGTTATTTACTTCTCATGTTTGATCATAAAATTACCAAATTAACATAGATGCTTACACTATAGTTTCTTTATTACATAAAGAGAAACAAAAAAAATGTAATTGGTAGAACTCAAATTTAATCTTACGATTATTTATAATGTATAAGAATAATTTTTTTCTAAACCCGAACTATATAAAGAAATTATTATTACTTGTATAAGTAAATTATAAATGCATAAAAAATGACAGAGTACATCCGTAAGTCTTTCACTTTAATGCAACTTTCTTCAAAATTGGCATAAATCATCAAGGTAAAACACACCCATATTTTAGACCGTTGGTTGACACCAATAGTGTTATCAATGACGGTAAACACCTGCTAAGTTTTATTAATTCATTCAAAGACAAATTACACTCCGAAAAGAATTCTTACCATAAAATTCCTCATATAGGCACTAAAACACATATTTGGTACATTAACCTTCTATACCAATCATGTATTGATACTTAATCCTTCTTTAAAAAAGCGCACACAACAAATTGCATTACACTTTAGTGTGTGCGATAAGATCATAAAACTGCAAAAACCACTAACATGTTGCATTATAGTGAGGATAACAACAAAGTTAGTCATAACATCAAATCAGAAAACTTCATATTAGAACTAAAGGGGTGTTTGGTTATGCTTATTAAAGGTGCTTATTGGCTTATTCAATTACCATAACACAATAAGTTTATGATAAAGTTATAAGCTTTTTTGAGAAGCTTAGTAAAAAACCCCTGAACTCCCAACTAATTCTATCATAGTTTAGTGTGTTTATAGTAAAAACATAAATATTAAGTGTAGAAATTTTCAATAAAACATAAAAAAAAAAAAAAAAAAAAAAAAAAAAAAAAAAAAAAAAAAAATTACTAAAAGCTGGTGTGTATAACAAAAAAGTTAAACCATAAAAAATTTTACTAAAAACTATCAGCTAGATAAGACATAAGCCAAAGTGCTGTTGAGGTCTCTTTCGGATTCTATTCAGAAGCAAAAAGGGGTTTACACATAAATCATAAGTATAGAATAATGGTTGTATCTCACATCCGTGATTACCAAGTCAATAACATTATCGCAGTATAGTAACGTAATAACCTAATTAAAAACTATATATTCTTACTGAATAATTCTCATGTACATACTTTTAATTCCTTTACAACGACCAACTATTATTTATTTATTTATTTATTATTATTTTTTTGAAACATCAAGTCAATGTATAAAGTTAGGTTATCATCTACGTAGTTTTTCGTTTTGATTTAGGAGGTGATTCTTATAAAATAAGGATTGTGATGCGTGCATTTTTTTTATAATTTAAGGAAAACACCTTCTATATTAAAGAATGACTATCTAACCGATGTGTTTTTGTTTGTTTTTTTTAATAATTAGCTTTGTATAACATTTTTAACTGACAGAGATGTTGAGTTTGAGATTAATGTTGTTGTTTAACTTTAACTATTGATATCATGTTGTACAAAATGTGCGAATTTAGTGGCACATAATGAGCATTGATAAAGTTAAAATATGTTCCGTAAAGTTTTTAAAATGTTTTTATGGATATCCATATATAAATTTTAAATAATAATTTCATGAGTCGTTGCTATAAGTAGAATCGCGTATATTTATTTTATATCACAGTAACTCATGCTTACCATTTGATATTTATATTCCCGTTACTAATAATTTAGCCGTATTTCAAACCCGTGTACGCATAAATTAAACTTTTAAATAGTAACATGGGTCCTTATTAAAAAAAATATATATTCTAATGTATGAAAGTTTTAAACTAACATTAGTTTAAAAAATATTAACGTATAATAAAACTAATTCGCATATTTACCAAATTTATTTTAATAGATGAAAGTCAAAAAAACTAATACTATCACTCATGTAATTTTAAACAAAGTTAACATTATAAAGTATAGGGGGTATGAAGTGTAAGGGGTTATTTGTTTATTATCTAAAGTTATTAAAAAACATGGAGACTTATAATTTTACACTTAACCACTAAGGTTTTATTAATTACCTCATCTTTTCTTAAGTTTTTATTTTTATAAATTTGACACCTATATTTTTATGTGTTTTTTTTATCAATCAAATTCTTCACCAAATTTATTAAAGTTTGACCAAAATCAATTCAATTTTGACTTTTTATTGGCCAATTATATTGCTTGATTTTGCTTATGTGTCAAAATCGAGCTCTCCTATTGGTCTAATTTTTTTTTCAATGAGAAGGGTTTTGCAAAAACACTCCAAAATGGTGTAATTCTTGTATTATATAAAAGATTAGAAATAATGGTTGGTGGAATAAGAAGCTAGAATGATACATAATACAATGACCAAGTTACGAAAATACAAAAGATACGTAGTTGTTAAGACTTTTGACTACAATATATGCATGAAAGTTACACAGTGACTACTGATAAATGATGACACATTTACATTATTTAAATGGGGCAGGATAACCGCACCCTCCCTTGACTTTGACCACCTGTCGCTGCCTGTACTGTCTGCATTAAAATTTGTATATTTTGATTAAGTAGGTGGACCCCTCCCTGCTAGGGAGGATTAGTATAACACAACCCTATTTAAATGTATTGTTTCACCAAACATATATTACTACATACTTCTTGCAATCATAAAGTCAAAAGTCTCAACAACTACTTATGTACCTTCTGCACACTGGTTCTCTCAAGCCATCACCTACACAGTTGATTATCACAGTTCCACAAGTAACTCTTAATGCATATATGGTTATCTTTTTGTTCTTCAAGTTAATTTGCATATTTTGTTTATCTTAGAAGTTATTATAATAAGATCATAGTTTCATCATTTTTGATGCATGAAGTTACTATATATCAATTCCACAACTTAGTTAGAAAAATGTAAGCACTATATAGCGTATAATTATCTAATTAACGTCCAATTTCAACACAAAATCAACCAATGAACCATAATTAAGAAGCATTTGACACAAAACATAATGTTAGTTGAATCACGTGT
>JARVZY010006878.1:0-25107 GCA_030686995.1 Artemisia argyi | reverse complement strand
GTTGTCGCAGTAATAGTGGTTGTGACTCCGGGTTCATGAGGATCGTAAATGATTAAAGGGTCACCAGATCATTAAGATGGTTCATTTGAAAGTTAATTTTGCTGATGAAGGTTCGTCTTGGGGCTCATGTGGACCTCGGAACACTACATTTAACGGTCAATTGCACGCACAAGCAACCAATAATACTGTATTTATTGAAACAAAAGTAATATAAAAACGTCATTAAAGTCAATCAAATGTGTGTTTATCAAAAAAACTTATTTTCCAAAATGTAAGAAATAAAAAACAGCAAACATTACTATAACTAGCAGGGTACCCGCGCGTTGCAGCGGCGGGTACCCTGAAATAAAAATTTTCAATGGAATTAATAAAAATATCACAGGATGTCATTCCGACACCTAAATTTGCTTGGTCACAGCTTTGTGTATCGAGTGGAGTTTTATTGAGTTGAGTCTTGGTCACAGGTTCATGTCTAGGTTAAGATACAGGGTTGTATATTGTGTTTAAATTATTGTAATATTGGGTGTAGGGGTGTTTTTAATGCTATTAATGTAGAATGAGGGTTGTACATTGTGTCTAAATGATTGTAATATTGGGTGTATGGGTGTTTTTAATGCTATTAATGTAGAGTGAGAGTTGTACATTGTGTTTAAATGACAGTAATATTGGGTGTAGGGTGTTTTTAATGCTATTAATGTAGAGTGAGGGTTGTATATTGTGTTTAAATGATTGTAGTATTGGGTGTAGGGCTGTTTTTAATGCTATTAATGTAGAATGAAGGTTGTACATTGTGTTTAAATAATTGTAATATTGGGTGTAGGGGTATTTTTAATGCTATTAATGTAGAATTCTAAGGAAAGTGGTTTGAATTTCAATTCATGCTAGTTTTTGTTGTACACAATGCTTTGGTTGTTGTAATCATGAAAATTGCTTGCTTTAAAGTGTTGTAAACTATACATCATTTTGTGTACATCTGAATTTTTTGGAGAGAGAGTCCTTTTCTCCATTATAAGTAGTATATATTTTGTTAAACAGTAGCAGAGTTATTTTGGAACGAAAGCAGTAATAAAATACATTGATGTAAATACTTACCTAAATCTTAACAAGCAAACACCAATTTTTTAAAACATTGATCCAAGAAACTCAACTATCTTAAAGCTAATCACGTAAAGCTCGATTTCAATAAAACAAACTGAGCATAACCGAAACAATACCTTTAGAAGGATCAGTTCTCGCAATTTGTGTGTCTGAATTTCGCAACAACGCAAAGCAAATTACGAAATAAAACAATAAAATATTTGACCGGAAACACATGGTATTAATTTGTTTCCGGTGATGTTTAATAGAAATGTTATCTTAAATTATAATTATGGAATGTTTAAAAAGATAACAAGTTGTTTAATTATATAAAACATAATCGATAACTTTAGAGTTTTTTAGTTGGTGGTTCAAAAAAAGTAGGATCGGATCTTATTAGTTCCTAATATCATATGGTCAGAATCGTAATTTTATAACATCTTAATCTTGCTAAGATCCTATGTAAAATCATGATCATTTTTATTTTACAGTATCATAAAATTGTAAGATCCTAAAATCAGAATCGAGATATTAACATAGATGGTCTATTTGTTATTAGTAAAAAAATATTATTTTTAAAAAAGTTGTTGACATCGATTGAGGAAATTTTATTGTTTGGGCTCCCACGTGTGTGGGTTTAAGTTTTATTGTCCCATTACGAAGGTGGAGTTATATGGTAGTTGACTATATATATATGAGTCAAGGTTTAAAAAATATCGAAAATTGGGAACTGTACTCTACCTTAACATAGATTGTGGTAGTGTAGGTGTCTCTAAATTTGACCAGAACGAGTCGATTTATTACATAATAGTGAATTCGATGGTTGGATCCACAAAAGCCGTATTAAATTGCAAATATTTTATTTGTCATTTATTCAAGCCGTGTGCGCACTCTTTTTAACTTCGAAAGTGTGAAGATTATCAATTTATTTTCCACATCTTACCACTTTAAGCAATGTTTTAAAACCCGGGTTGAACAGGTCGGTTCAACCGGTTGAACAGAGAACCGGTGATGTTACTGGTCCGTTCTAACCGGGTTGTTGAGAATTAAAGACCCGGATTGAACCACCGGGTTTTACTCGACCCGGGTTGAACCGGTGAACCGAAACCGGCCAAATTTTACTTTTTTTTCTTTTAGAGATGAAACAAAACCAAACCAAATTCTCTAAATTGAGCGCTCTGTTTTCGTTTCATTCTTCTTTTATTTATGTTTCGACACTCCTTTTTTAAAAGCACATCACAATTTGCCTTTTAAACTCTTTTTCTTCAACATGACAAAATATAGTTCATACTCATTAACTAAAGTGGTTAAGGATTTTATACAAATACGACATTAAGCATAAGATTTTCTATACAACTACTAATTTAGCTTTCTAATATAGTTATGTCATCATTTTCCATCCATAATGTTGATATAACCGGAAGTTGCACAAAGAAAACATGTATTATGTACCGACATATATATACAAAGCTATAATAACATACAATTTTAAACTAATGATGATACCAATATATCACAATTCCAAGGAAAAACATGAAAATAGTTTTAAAGGTTAATTTTTAACCATAATTTTTAATTTATAATAGTTTTATACATGTTAAATAACATGATTTATCAAAAAAATTTGGTATGCATAAAACCGGTTCTACCCGGCGGTTGAACCAGAAACCCGGCGACCATGTGACTTAACCGGGTCGATCGGAAAACCGGCTTTTAAAACATTGCTGTTAAGTACCGTAATTAAAATACCCTCATATCAGTAAAAGGTAATCATTTCACTTTGGCTAATGACCAAATGTGAACTAATTTTTTTTCATAGATTACGTTTACACTTTTGGAATTATACTTGTGTTCTTTTTCCGCATATAACATTGGCGAATTAGTCACATAAAAAGCTAAAAAGAAACTTTATTGAACTACTTTTAATAACACTCAATTTCACATTAGTTCCACATCATCTGTTTTCTTATTATTTCTCTAACCAAACACTCTTAATATCTTAATTCTCCTTCATCTATTTACACTACAAATTTTTAAACAGTATAATCACCTAAGAAAATACTAATTTACCATTCAAATGAATCATTTTGTCCGGTGAGAAAAAGGTGTAATGATGTGCCACACTTGGTAGGCCATGCACATAAGCCATACGTGGTAGTGACTCTGTATTTTGTTCAACTAGCCATACGTGGTAGTGACTTTGTATTATGTTCAACTTTAGAGCATTCACAATAGAAAAAGTCTTTCATGACTTTTTTGCCTTTAATGCATATCATATTTAGGGTCCGTTTAGTTTATAAGTGAGTTTTGAATAGGATTTAGGGTGTGCTTGGTTAGAGGTATTAAGGGGTAAGGAATGGGAATAGTAATGATTAAAGGTGGTTGGTTTGCTATAATGCAATGGAGCATTACCCAAAAGTGAGTAATCAACCATTACTCAATAAAATAGGGGTAATGGCATTGCATTCCTTAGTATTCCTGTTATCTTTGCCATTGACATTCCTTGATTTGAACCAAGCGAACAATTAGATTTGATTTATGATTTGGATTTGATTTAGGTTTAAAAAAGAGAAATTATATTTGTTTTATTAATTTAATAATAAGATTAGATTTTAAAATATTATTTAAAAATAAAAGAAGGTATATATGTGTGTGAGAGAAATAGTAATATGTTGTAATAAAAGTACTAGTTATAAAGCTCGCGCACGCGCGTTTTTTTTTTAATCATATATTTTTATTTATTAAAAAACAAATAATTTAATATTTGTTTTGTTTGATTTATGATGTTTAATTATAGTTTTTTATTATTAAAGATAACAAATAATTTAATCTTTGTTTTGTTTGATTTATGATGTGTAATTATAGTTTTTTATTATTAAAAATAATTATTTAAAAATTTTAATCCTATTGTTTATTGCATCTTATCTATATTTTTTGTATATATCTTCTACTTGTGTTATGGATAAATATAAAATGTTACCTAATAAGAAAATAATCTTTTTTTTTTTAAATAAGATTATTACTAAATAAGATATGGTTTAGTTTTTTTTAAATAGAAAAGTACCCACTTGGGGTTTTGTTTTATTATATAAAAGATGTGAGAGAAAACCTACCATCCCATCTACTTTTACTTTTGGTGAGCCCTCTTCACTATTTAAATGTCAAACATATAAAACAAACAAGAAGTTTCACCATCAATACCAAATCTAAATCCAAAACCCACCAACCAAACGGACCCTTAATACATAAGACTTTGAGGAAAGACTTGAAATTTATCAAGTCTTTTTAAAAAGCTTTGAATGCAATACAAGAAAACATTTTCAAAAGACCTTTTTCAAATATTAAGAAGTTATTCTTAGTTTAACCATTGTGGATGCTCTTATATTCATATTACACGAGAACCATTCTTTTGTAATAACAAGCATGAATGAACCACCGGTGGTCTAGTACCATAAAAGCTTGTGACTATCATTTTAAAATGTGTGATGTCTTAAGTTTAATTCCTGCTAGGTACAAACAATTTTAAGTGAGCACACCAACCTCCTAAAAAGGAGGGCTTTACATGGTTTGAGTCTGTATGGCGATGGATTCAAACCCCAAAAGATCGAAAATCAAAGTTAAAAAAATAATAATAATAATACAGTAATAAAATAAATAAATAACAAGCATGATGTATGTCAAGGCTATCTCTCGGAATTTGACATTTAATCGTAGTGACACATGTGGGAAAACTCACAAATAAGATTGATCACAATTGTTTATTTTAATTTCTATTGTAACCACAGTTTTTGATTTTTTGTTGATAGAGGTTTAAGGACACGTTTGTTAGAGAGAAATTCAAAGAAATGAAATAGAGTAGAGATTAGAAATTCAGAGAATCGAAATGAGTAGAGAATTTTGATGAATTCTCATAACAAAAGAGACTTCACTCGAGAAATAAGTAATAATTTTTTTATTTGATACTTTTTTTGTTTGACAATATTATCTTTGATGAGAAAATCAAAAAAAAAAATAAATAAATAAAAATAAAATAATAATAATAATAAATAACCACCATAGCCAGATTGAGGATAATTGATAATTTAGCCTTATATTCAAAATTGCTTAGTAAATTAGTTATTAGCCATCTAAATTTTTTGATGATAATTGATAAATAAACCTAATATTAAAAATTGCTTAGTAAATTAGCCATCGAAATTTTTTTGAACCACCGTAGCCTCGTTCAATCAAGAACAACAAGATATAACTTAATTTAAAAAATAAGAATTTGCAATGTGCCAGATTGGTTTTTGTAATAAAGATTCAAAATTAAATTAATTTGTAAATTAGAAAAAATCATAGGATGAATATACGAATGCTCAATCTACTTTTGTACCAGGTTTCATAAACAATATCATTTGCCCAATTAAGTTAAAAATGATGAAAATTAAGGGGCAAAACTATATAGATCAAAAGGGGAAAACTCATGACAGTGGAGGAAAAATGACGGGAAGGGATGGCTTGCTCTTACCGGCAACGAGGGGTAGTAGTCATTCAATTGAGAAGAAGATCAATGGTGAACAGGTGGCCAAGAAAAATGAAGTGGAGAAGGAGTGTTTGGACTTTGGATGAGGAATGTGAGAAGCACGTGATGTGTTTTATTTGGATGAAAGAATTCAGCTCATTTCTTTATTACAAAAACCAATCTGTCACATTGCAAATTCTTGCTTTCTAAATTAAGTTATATCTTGTTCTTCTTGATTGAACGAGGCCAGTGGCGAAGCTTGAATTTTGTAAGTGGGGGTTCGGGATCTAATTTTTTTTTTCTTAAGGCTATATTTCAGGTATACCAAAATTTTTGGGGGGTCGAAACCGAATATACCGAAATTTTTCTACACGAAAACTATATACCCCCTACATCGCAAAAACAATTTCGGGGGGTCGGGCGCCCGCCGCCACCCCCCCCCCCCCCTATGAAGCTTCGCCCCTGAACGAGGCTACGGTGGTTCAAAAAAATTTGGATGGCTAATTTACTAAGCAATTTTTAATATTAGGTTTATTTATCAATTATCATCAAAAAATTTGGATGGCTAATAACTAATTTACTAAGCAATTTTGAATATAAGGCTAAATTATCAATTATCCTCAATTTGGTTATGGTGGTTCATTTTTTTTTTTTTTTTTTTTTTTTTTTTTTTTTTTTTTAAAGATAATATTGTCAAACAAAAGAGGTATCTTGCAAGCCCAGGAAGAATGAAAAGAAATCGATGAATGTGTCCCGACCAAGCAACGAAGAAGCGCTAGCAGATGAGATTGGACCTATATAGACTAGGAAACACAGGGAAAGAAAGTCTTGGGGGTCCCCAAAACAGAGTGAGAACTAGCCCTTTGAGGAGCTCTCTAAGCTGTCTAACTCGCTATTACCATATGCAGAGGGAAACCAGGTTCAATAGCCGGATAGAGTAAGAAAACAACTAAATAGAAATGAGTACAATAAAAAAATTATGACTTATTTCTCGAGTGAAATCTCATTTGTTACCAAACATGAGAATCCATCAAAATTCTCTACTCATTTCAATTCTCTGAATTTCTAATCTCTACTCTATTTCATTTCTCTGAATTTCTCTCTACCAAACGTGCCCTTAGTGTTTTGAGTATGAACATTTGAGATTACATTTTCCTGATCAAGCGTACGGATATGGTCTTTGAGCATGAACTCAATCCATGCCTGAACCTTCCTTCCTAAACAACCAAAAACCCCCAAAAAACTGCTTATTTTCTTTAAAATCAAATTAAACAAACACTAAACCTCTATCACCAAAAAACACAAACTCATCTTATAAACTTCTTAATCCTAATTGAACCCCAAATCAAAACCCCAACACCAGTTCATATAACGAAATTAAATCAGGTGCTTCATTATCGGAATTATGATATGCGTTATGGTGGTCGTCGGAATAATACTCGTTGTCATTAGGGGTTCATGAGAATCACTAGGGGGAAATTAAGAGTGCGTTTGGTATCTCACTATGGGAATGGGACTATAACTATAAAAGTGATTGTAGGACCATAAATATCACAACTTTATCACACACAATATAAGCACAATAAGAAGGAAATATGGAAAGATGGTGACTTGATATGTATGTATACGCAATTCGTATATAGAGAGAGAGATGAGAAATATGAGAGCTTTTATTAAAGAAAACACATACAAATACACACACAAGCACACACCTCAAATGACGCATTTGAGGTGTTTATATAGTTAGACATATGACACCCTAATGGGCTTGGTCATGGATTGGACTTTTACATTAAGTATAGACTAGTTGTAATACATAACTTATAACCTATTAGATTAGTCCAAACCATAAGCCCATTGACTATTCTATTGTAATCTACGACACATTACAAAGTTACATGTATGAGAATGGCCATCACTTCTAAATACATATTTTTAATGCTAACAATCTCCCCCTAAGGGGTGGTCATTCGAATGATGCTCCACGTGAGTGGATCTTCCGTGTTCTTTGTCTTTAACTTTGTGTGTCATTGTAGAATAGTCTTTAGTCTTTGTTCCTTCATGCTTTGCGATCTTCGATAACTGATTTTTCATCGTTCTTTGCTCCTTTGTGAGGTGGAGTTATCTGCCATTCGTCACTTCTGCGTCTGTGGTGGTTGTTTGCCATTCCAACATGCTCATACATCTTTGGACTTTGATATTCATATGCACGTAGTTCCCTTTCTTTCACTTTGATCTTTATACTTTGTAGATTCTTCTTTTTGGCGTAGAATCGTTCTTTGAACTTTGTGTTGTACAGATCTTTGAGGGAGCTTTCTTTAACTTCCAGATGTATGTATGAGCATGTGGAATCTGTCGCCATGGAGATGAAGTGTCCCTGCATATAAACAGTTAGCAATAAAACATTCGGTACTTACAGATAAGGAATTAGAAATTGTCAACAGCATAGTGTGAAGACTCCTTCTAATCCTTACCAAGGCCGTTCCCAAGTCAGATACTCTCGAGAGAGCTTACAAGACCTACTTAGTAGCTCAATGACTGGGTGAGTCGCTGGGGATCACTCCACGACTGTAGACCGTTTGAAACCACCGCGAACACTAAGCGTAACCCATAAGGAATTACCGAAGTGACCTGCTGTTAGGGCTGTTTGATGTTGACCCTGGCAGGAGTTTCCATTCAATCACTGAGAATCACAAAAGTGAATCCTCTCATAAATGTTCTGGCAGATAGCTAAGATCTGCGTAGGACTCTTAAGTTTACATCTGGCGTCCTTAAAGATGAACAACCAGTGTAGAAATATCATGTGTTCCTATGAGATCTTTTGTTGAATCTCGGGGCTCTAGACTCGATAAGTGCACATTTGGTTTCCTATGCGGAGATTAGGGAGAGGTCTCCTGCTTCAATATCAACCATCTCTAAGAGACAAGTCGATAGATTACACCGGTTCCCCGTGAGAATGAAACAAGCTCTTTTAAGAGAACTTGAGTGGTTAAGAAGGTTTAGTGCAGTGCGTCACTGGGTCCATGACGTCTTAGTCTTCAATACCGGTGTCACCTTAGTAACAACCAGTAGCATATGAATTGTACCCGGTGTCTGCCCTAAGGTTGAACATTTGGAGGGCTATTTCTTTTCACCCTTTTTCATAACTTTTCTTTTTAATTCTTCAACCCCTTCTTTCTCCTTTCTCATTTTCTCCTTTTTTCAATCATATCTAAGGACTTCTAATTCTAATCTATTGGATTTGTCCTTGGGTAGATCCCTCCGGCTCTGGCGGATCATAGGACGGTTTTTCCTAACCTTAGTCACCTTATAACTCCATGACTATCCTATCATTGATCACATGCCATAAAACCTTTTGTGAAAAATCTCTCAAAGTGTTTATGATAATAAAACACATTTTGTTGACACTTCGAGAGTTTGCATTTCTTTAGAAGGATTCCCCCTTCACATGTGCTCATGTAATTTTTAAGAAATTTGCACATGTGGGAGGAGTTTGCACTTTTTGAATTGATCCACTTTCAGCGAACATGACCGATTTGAGACACGCTTACATCACTAGTTAGACTAGCTTGAAATTATTACCCGTCCTGGTCAAGTCCAAAGAAAGTCTCTCGATACGGTACATTCTACTCAGACAAGTCCTATTCGAGACACGCTTACATCACTAGTTAGACTAGCTTGAAGTTATTACCCGTCCAGGACAAGTCTTTTCGATTACTGACCTTTTAAGCTTCGTCAATTCATTGGTACTTACTGAGTCGAGCTCTTTTGAGATTCTGCCACAATCTTTAAACATCTTTGATCACATTTAATCATGTCTTCTCCCCCTCAAAAATAGCATAGCGTGATATTTTTGATATCAACTGATTAATGAAAAGCTTTTTGGAGAGAAAGACAGATTTGTTTTTGCATGAAACCGGAACATTTTATTTTTTATGAAATACTCCCCCTTAATGATAGCATATTTAAAATTTCTTAAGGGTTTTGAGGGAGTTTTCTTGAGCACAAATTTTGAGAGATTTTGAGAAATCTTTTGAACAATCTTGAAAAAGTGCTCAAGAATTTTGTTTGAAAACGAGTTTATGCTTGAAATCTTTTTCGTTTGTTTAGACTCGAACTTTTTGAAAAAGATTTCGTCATTGAACGTACGAGTCCTTGATTTGAAAATAATCAGAAGTCATCATTGAAGTCCGGGTTTCGTACTGAAGTATACGAAAGCCATTGTGAAGAAAATTTTGAGAAACGACATGTTTTAGAAAAACATTAAAAAGAACTCCCGCTCAAGCATCTGTACATGTCCGTATCATTGTTGAATGACAATTCTAGAAACGTACAGAATATTGATTTATACGAGAGACATGTCGTGAGAAGAATATTTTTGGATTTTTTGATTTTATATTGTTTTTGTATTTTTTGAAAATTTTATATTTTTGTATTTTGTTTTTGATGGTTTTTCAAATTTTGTATTTTGTTTTTCAAAAATATTTACAGCGAAGCGATTTTGAAAACTTTTTCAATAAGATTTGAGAAGACGTTCTAGCTCCTCAGGAGTTAGGCTTCGCATGCCAATTCGTCGAACTAAATAGTCAAACCGTTCTTTTGGAAGGACTTTAGTAAATAGATCGGCGAGTTGATAATCAGTCTTAACGAAAAATAATTCAACAGTACCCTCTTCCACGTGTTCTTTGATGAAATGGTAGCGGACTTTGATATGCTTCGTCTTAGAGTGATGTACGGGATTGCACGAGATGGCTATGGCACTTTTTGAGTCACAATACATAGGTATTCTGTCAAAACTAAAGCCATAATCTGTGAGCTGTGTCCGCATCCAAAGAACTTGGGCACAACACGCAGATAGAGACACATACTCGGCTTCGGCGGTTGATAGCGCAGTACAGTCCTGTTTCTTTGAAGACCAGCTTACAAGCTTTTCACCCAAAAATTGTGCTCCACCTGATGTACTCTTTACTGTAACTTGATCACCAGCATGGTCTGCATCTGAAAATGCTGTTAGATTAAACTCCGAATCCTTCGGATACCAAAGTCCCATGTTAATGGTGCTTCGTATGTACCGAAAGATCCGTTTAACCTCTTTGAGGTGAACTTCGGTAGGCTTTGCCTGAAACCGTGCTAACAAGCAAACAGCAAATTGAATATCTGGTCGACTAGCGGTTAGATACATGAGAGAACCGATCATGCTCCGATATTTCTTTGGATCGATAGGTTTCCCAAACAAATCAGCACCTATTTTTGGTGAAGTGACCATTGGTGTACCAACAGAATCACAATTTTCCATTCCATGTTTTTTCAAAATCTCTATTGTATATTTAGCTTGATTGATAAAAATACCACGAGGGGATTGATGGATTTGTAAACCAAGAAAGAATTTTAGTTCCCCCATCATGGACATTTCAAATTTGCTTTTCATGAGATTTTCAAAATGTTTTGAATGGTTAGGATTGGTTGATCCAAAAATAATGTCGTCCACGTAAATTTGAACGATCAAAATATCATCTTTGAATTTTTTGATAAACAAGGTGTCATCAACCGTTCCTTTTGTGAAATTGTTTTTGAGCAAGAAAGATGATAGTTCGTCATACCACGCTCTTGGAGCTTGTTTTAGACCATAAATTGCTTTCTTAAGCTTGTAGATGTAGTCTGGATGATCTTTGTCGATGAATCCCTCTGGCTGACTCACATACACTTCTTCTTTCAGAGTTCCATTCAAGAAAGCTGTCTTAATGTCCATCTGATAGACTGTGATGTTTTTGTGAGCTGCATAGGCTAAGAAAATCCGGACTGCTTCAAGTCTAGCTACAGGCGCGAATGATTCTTCGAAATCTATCCCTTCTTCTTGTGGATAACCTTTAGCCACGAGATGAGCTTTGTTGCGAATAACAGTCATTTCCTCATCCAGTTTGTTCTTCCACAACCACTTGAGATCAAGAACACGTTTATCAAGTGGTCGTTCAACAAGTTCCCAACTATCATGTAACAGGTATTGAAGAAATTCCTCCTGCATCGCTTCAATCCAAGGGTTTTCTGCCATTGCTTCCCGAATGTTCTATGGTTCTTTGAGGCTTATTGAGCAAATGTAAATGCACAATTCGAGATCGGTGGAAAATTGTCTCCTCGTCTGAACTGGCATTGAAGGATCACCAATAACATGTACTAACAGATGGTCTTTTGTCCATTGAAACGTAGAAGGGTACCTTTGGTTGAACGAATGTGTGTTAGATGGTTCTTGTAACCTCGAAGAAGATTAAGCAGAGTCTGATGCAAACGGGTTTTCAAATACTTCTTCTTCTTCTTCTAACGCAGCATCGTTTGAATTGTTTGTTGGTTCTTCTTGAAAATTTGTGTTTTGGTTTTGCTCATCAACTCTTGGTATTTCAGTGTCAAGTACTGGAGTTGCTTGAGTAGATGTAGATGATGTTGATGTAGTTGGTGCTTCAGCTTCGATTGTTGTAGATGCATCCTGTGGTGGTGGTGGTTGATGGTTGTGAGCGGGTGCAGCGGAATGTTGTGGAGATGCATTTGTCGAAGTTCCACCATAATATTCATCAAAAATTAACTCGAAGAAATTTTCCAGTTCTTGTTCTAAAGGTTTATCCATGTTTGTTGACTGAGCTCCTTGAGGTACGAGTCCTGAACTGATGTGTCCAGAAGTCTGTTGGTTTGGTGCGGGTCCTAATCCGTTTTGATTAGAAGCCATTGGATTAAGCGCGAGTTCTAGAGCAAGTCTCTCAGAAGCCATTTGTGAAATCTCATCAAACTTCACATTCATCGTCTCCATTATCTTTTTCGTTCTTCTATTATACACCCTGAATGCCCTCGAGTTTTCTGAATATCCAATGAAGATTCCAATATCACCCTTAGCTTTTAACTTTCCTAGATCTTCTCTATCATTCGTCGGATAGCACAAAGCGCCAAACACGTGAAGGTAAGAGATGTTAGGTTTACGGTTGTTCACTAGCTCATATGGGGTTTTATTGAATCTCGGATGGACTAGGGATCGGTTTTGAGTAAAACAAGCAGTGGCTACAGCATCAGCCCATAAGAATAGAGGTGCACTAGAAAAAATGAGCATTGTGCGAGCAGCTTCCACAAGAGTTCGGTTTCTTCTTTCAACTACCCCATTCTGCTGTGGAGTTCTAACAACTGATGTTTGGTGTGCGATTCCAACATCTTCAAGGTAAGTTCTTAACTCCTGGTTTGTAAATTCTGTGCCATTGTCTGTTCTTATAATCCTTACTGGAGCTTGAAGTAGAACTTGAATACGCTTCAGAAAGGTGATGATGATGCCTGGTGCTTCGTCTTTTGATCTCAGAAACTTTACCCAAGTGTATCTTGAATAATCATCAACAATAACGAGAATATACTTCTTCCCATTAATGCTTTCAACTCTCATTGGGCCACATAAGTCCATGTGCAACATATGTAACCTTGCTTCCGACCTAGGTACGGTTTTGGGTTTATATGATGCTCTTTTACTTTTTCCTTGTTCGCATGATGGACATAGGTGTTCCTTGGTATATTTGAACTTAGGAAGACCGGTGACGATGTTGTCTTTTGCTAACTTGTTGATGGTGTTGAAATTGAGATGGGATAAACGTCTATGCCACAGCCAGGACTTAGTTTCGGTTGCCCTTGTCATAAGACAAATTGGTGATGTAGAAGCCATTTGGTTGATGTCGATAGCATACAAGTTTGTACTACGATTACCAGTTAAGAGATCATCACCAACCAAATTTCTAATAAAAACCGTGTTTCTTCTGAAAGCCACTTCTAAATCTGCATCACAAAACTGCCCGACTGAAAACAAGTTGTGTCCCAACCCTTCGACGTAGTAAACTCGAGTGATTAAAAAATTCTCAAACCGAAGATCTCCATAACCCTGAATAGCTGCTACATGATCATTTCCAAAGCGTACAGTTCCCATGAATTTCCAGATGAAATTGATCAGCAGCTTTAAATTCCCGGTCATGTGCTTGGAGCAACCCGAGTCGACGATCCAAAGACATATTTCGATAACCTGCCAAGAACAGAAGAGTTTGTATTTTGAAACCGTGTTGAATTTGGTTCCATGGGTTTAGGAGTAAAAGCAGAATCACACTCATAGACAGTTGCTACTTGTTTAGCTTGAGTTATTTCTAATTTTCCTTCCTTAAGAGTGAACTCCCTACCCGTCGGAATCCACATACAAAACTTAAGATAGTTCCTAGGAATTCGACTAATAGTGGTAGTCCTAAATCGTGCAACTAATCTTTCTATAGATCTGGATCTAGCACTAGGTCTTTTTGGAACATTCTTCTGTTCAGGCGTAACATTCACATTCTTAGAAACACATTCATCGTGAACATCATTAATTAAACATTTCTTGCATATTAAACAAACAGAGTCATTACATGCATTAGAAATAGTACGTTCGACATTACATTCAGATGAAACATGTCTCTTATTACAAAGCAATAAATTCCTAGGGTGTTCTTCTACTTCTTCAACTTTATTCTTGCTACTACTCTTAGAGACAGGCGAGACTCTATTGTTCCTTGTATTGCTCTTAGGCTTTAGTCTGCTGCTCCTAGAGGTGCTTTCTAATCCTGTAGAAGGTAAGGCACACACATTAGGATTTATATTGTTGTCCTTTTTAGCATCCCTAGATTCTTTAGAATTAGCCTTTATGCACTTATCATTTGTCTTAGATGTTGAGGCAAACGCACTAGTGGGACTAATCCTAAAAAGGCCAGGTGCTAACACTTTAGGAGTTTCGACAACCGCTTTTCCTTTATCAACAATCTTATCATTTTCACTTTTCTTGGGCAAGGGTGTTGGAGTGACTGGTTTTGTCAAATCCTTTTTCTCATCGACTTTTGGAGCAAACCTTGAAATTGACATTTTTGGTTTTTAAACCGTGTTTGAAACATTTGGTTTCTCCGAAGTCAATGGTTTTGCAAACTTAATTTCCTCACCCTTTCCTTTTTGACTTTCAAGCTGAGCCCTCAAAAGATCATTTTGCTCTTTCATTTTCTTTAAGTCACGCTCATACGACAATTTGTCATACTTGCATTCTTCCTTTTTCCGATCAAGTTGTTTAAAATATGACACATTTTCTTTTTCAAGCTTTATAAGAGCATTTTCATATTTTGAAACAATTGCGGAGGTCTCAACTCTTAGTCGTTCATCGTCTTGAACAGAATATGTTTGTAAAATGATGGACATAATGTCAGTGGTCATAACAGCTTCGAAGAGAGAATCATTTAGGTTTTCCAAAACAATCATGTTTTCACGAATATCATTAGCTTCGGTTACCAGGGATTTGTGGTCCTTGACAAAGTCGGCCGTTTCTTTTAAGAAAACTTGTTCAAAATTTTTTACACTCGCGCTGATGTTATTCAGTGGAATAGTAATTTCGTTTTGAAACACCTTTTTCTGTTCGATGTGAAAACTAGAATGCCAGTTGTTAATATCGATGGAAGTTTTAGATTTAACAATGTTTTGAAGTTCTTGAATTCTCTTTTTAACGTCATCCAGAATTTCTCTAGCCTCACTTGTACTAAAAGTGTTGTTAGAGGAAATTTGTTCCAGTTTTGAAAGAGACTTGGAAACAACTTTCTTTTTAGACAAGAATTTCGCAAATGGTCGTTTTATGGAAAACGCAGATGGTTCTGTTTGTGGAACAAAAGTGATTCCCGAAAGTTTGTTCAATTTGTTGTAATCAATGGGTTTCAAATCCTTTTGTTTCATTTTATTAATGCTCTCTTCGACATGTTCAATTGTTAGCACAGAATCCCGAACGACGGGAGGATCGTGTTTGGTATAAATCACATTACCATTGTACAAAACATTCTGTTCTTGCTGAGCTTTCTTGAGATTACAAGGGGTGTTGTTACCAAGAGCCATTTTATGTTTCGTATGGTAAATCGGATTAATTTGATTTGAAATCATTTTCATTGTTTGACTCGACTGACCCGACTTAACCACTAATTCCTCTAAATGAGCAATCATGTGTTCTGACTCTACGATTTCTTCCAAAAGTTTGTCTTCATTCTTTGCAAAATCCTTTTTCAACTCATCCATTTCTTTTTCAAGATTGGAATAAGCTGTTTTTTGTTTAGAAAGTTGGTTTTGTAAATAAGAAATTTCCGTGTTTAAAGATTTTATCTTTTTGAAAGAATTAACATCAAGTGTGTCAAACTTGAGTTGCAATTGTTGTTTCTCTGAAACGGAATTTTGATAACCAGTTTCTAATTCAGACAATCTTTTGTTATGAAATTCAAAAACTTTAACGGTTGATTTGTAACTCTCAAGCTCAGCGGTCAATTTAACATTCGCGGCCTTAACATCGCGATTGACCTTTTTCACTTTCTCAATTTCAATACCACAGTTATTTAATAATGATTCAAATAAAGCACGTGTTTCCTCATCATTCTCAGCATGCTGTCAAACGAAGCCTCCAGTATGATTCACATCTGGAGTTGCGGAAGGAGTATTGCTACTACTTGGCGTGTCCAGGTATGTATCATAAGTGGTTGCTTGCTTCTCAAAATGCTGTTCCTCATGAGGAGACATATCAAATATATCATTATTATGACATGTGTTGAAGTTAGATACCTCAGATGGTGCATTGGTGTCATAAACAGGAAGTGTGTCAGAATCTGTGTCTTACTTAGCTTCCTGAAGATTCGCCATGAATATGCAGTTTGCATCGATATCTTCTCTATCTTCCATGTCATCCATAAGAGCCATAAAGTCATTCTCCTCTGCATTCAACTGAAACCCTGCCTCTGCCTTTTGTGCCAACATCACTGCTTTCTGCAAGTACGCTAGATCTTTCTTGTTTGGCTTAGTAGGACAGTTCCTTGCCATATGACCTACACCCTGGCAGTTGAAACACTTTACCGGATTACCCTGATTCACATTTCCCAAATTCCCAACTACTGGAGCTGCAACATTTCTATTCTGATTACCCATTGCCTGATTACCAACATTCTGACCCCTCTGATTTCCAACAAACTGACCCAACTGATTCCCTGCATTCTGACCATACTGATTCCCTGCAAACTGACCTGCATTCTGATTTCCTGCATACTGACCTGCATTCTGCATATTCTGATATCCCTGCGGATTCCCATAAACTCCAACCATTTGGCCTCCGTTGCCCATATTGAAACTCGGCTGAGCGATCTGCCTATTGCGAGTATTCGATGAAATCCTTTGGTTGTTGTTTGTTGGTGTAGAATAGCGTCCTTGGAATGCCATTGACAGAAAAGCAAACGCTTGAGTCAATGCTGCAGCAGCTTCATCATTGTCAGTGATTTCTGGTTCTTGGAATTGTGGGTATGTCTGTTGTGGAATAACTTGTTGTTGTTGTGGGTAGAATTGTTGTTGGTAGACCGGTGTTGGTTGTTGAATGCATGATGGTTGCATGTAGTTGTGAATGGATGATGATGGTTGTTGAGTGTTCACTTGTAATGGTGTTGGTGTATTAGCAATTAGTGCGAGAGGATCATGATTCTTTGCCAATCTTTCTTTCCTAACTTCATTAGCCTCACTTTGGTTTTGCTTCAGAAAGTCATAGAGTTGATCATAATTCACCTGATGTAAGTCCTTTGTCTGATTAACAATTGTAACATAACGACCCCATTCTTCTGGAAGGTTATTGACGAATTTGATGTTTGTTGCAATTGTTCGAGGTGTCAACTTGTTTCTGATTAACTCATTCATCAAAGTGCAAAACCTTGTGTAGTATGACTCAATCTGTTCACCTTTAGTGGATGTGAAGTTCTCCCATTCAGTAAGAAGTTTGTTCTCAACGTCTTGTTGTCCAATCTCTGTTCCATGACAAATCCTTCTAACACGTTCCCACATAGCATGGGCAGTTTCACAGCTGTCGACCGCAGCAAAGATCTCCCGTGGTAATCCAAGTTGGATTAAATGCATTGCCATATCATCAGCTTTGATCTGCGCCTTGTCTTCATCAGTGTAATCTTCTTCTGTTTGTAAACGCATGTATGGTTCAGTAGGATTTGTTGAGTTTGGATTACCGGCAATTTGAACTTGTCTTGGCTGAAATGGACCATTCTTAATGGAGTTGAGCATGAGGTTACCATCAGTCTTAGTTTTGATGTAACGAAGCATGCGGCTTGTCCATGGGAGATATCCACCTTTTTCAAGCATAGGAGGTCGGTTTTCCGCACCGGCTGCATGAATATCTTGCTGAGATGCCATTTGATGAAGTGTAGATGGATAAAGTTGATACTTGGATCGTTCCAACGAAATAGGAGTAGGGTTTGGTGAAGATTAAGCAGGTTTTTGTGGTGAAAAATACGATCTAAAACCTTAAAACCTCAATAACTTCCGTTCAGAGTGGATTTGGGCCTCGAAGCTTGGCTTGAATAGATCATTCAACGTGTCCTTCTCGGTCTCACGGTCGTTTTGACAGCTGATTCGTCGAAAACGGAGTTACGGTTCAAAAGTTATGGCCGTTTGAAGTTTGGTCGTCAAAAACCTTACTTTTGTTAAATTTCGCGAAACTTTATGGTTTTCTCGAAACTATGGGATTGCGAAATTTCTGTGATCTCGAAATTTGTAAGATTGCGAAAATCTGGGATTGCGAAAATATGAGGTTTTCTCGAAAATTTTGATTTTTCGAAAATGTCCACAGTGTTCTCGAAAAACTTGATTTTTTCGAAAAACTAGCAATGTTCTCGAAAATTTTGAAATTTTCGAAAATTTTGCAAAGTTCTCGAAAATAGTGAATTTTTCGAAAACACTATCTCACAATAAAATTTCGAAATTATACAATTTCGAAATTTAGCCCGAAAGTCGAAGTAATTTCTTTCTTATACAAAAGAGAAAATACCGAGTATCCAACTATGATCACGAATGGAGTTGATTTCTGGTGTTCTCGAAAATTGGTCAGATTGTGATTTCGAAATTATGGTGGGATTTCGAAAATTTGTCAGATTTTTGATTCACCAAAAAGTTCACCCAAATGAAGTTTGCAATCCAAGATTCTTGTACTTCTATGCTAAAAAACACCAAAACTTGAAGAAAGTTTAAAACTTGATGATTTTTATGAAACTTTTTTGAGATCTAGAAAACAAGTACAAAAACCAAATCGAATTTTTAAGCTTGAAATTTTCAAAAAGGTTGAAACTTTCTTGTTAGAAAAGGTTTATAACACTAGTTTGTAATCAAAAAAGTGTTAAAAACAAAAAAAAAAAACAAGAAAAGTGAAGAACTTTTCTAAAAAAAAACGAGATAAAAGCTTAAGAAACACGAAACAAACAACTTCTAAACCCTCCTAAATCATTGTTAGGCGATTGATACCACTTGTAGGACCATAAATATCACAACTTTATCACACACAATATAAGCACAATAAGAAGGAAAGATGGAAAGATGGTGACTTGATATGTATGTATATGCAATTCGTATATATAGAGAGAGATGAGAAATATGAGAGCTTTTATTAAAGAAAACACACACAAATACACACACAAGCACACACCTCAAATGACTCATTTGAGGTGTTTATATAGTTAGACATATGACAGCCTAATGGGCTTGGATGGGCTTGGTCATGGATTGGACTTTTACATTAAGTATAGACTAGTTGTAATACATAACTTATAACCTATTAGATTAGTCCAAACCATAAGCCCATTGACTATTCTATTGTAATCTACGGCACATTACAAAGTTACATGTATGAGAATGACCATCACTTCTAAATACATATTTTTAATGCTAACAGTGATCAAACGTGTTTGTTTAAGATGAGGGGCCCACCACTATGGTAATGAATGATAGATATAATTTATACTTCATACACATCAAGAGAGCTGAGTATCGATCTTTTATAGGTGAGGGACCCACCACTACTATCAAACTCATACTCATATTCATTCATGTCAGCATAACAAACGCATCCTAGTGAATTTTAAAGGGTCACCAGGTAGGTTTATTTGCTGATGAAAGGGTCGTCTAGGGGTTCATCTGGTATACTTAAACTTTATCAACCTATGCATGCTTAGACGCTAGTGGACCTTGGAACAATACATTTAACGGTCAAATGCAAGCACAAGTAACCAATGTTTAGGTGGTAAATAATAAAAATGGTCGTTAAAGTTAGTAAAAGGTACGTTTAATCTTGAAAAAAATAATAGTATAATTTTCAATCTTGATTTTCGAAAAAGATAAGGTATGAAAATGTAAAAACAGCGTGCATAGATTAAAAAAAACAAAATATTTAAATAATACAATAACCACTTTTATAAAAACGAGTAATAGGCACCCGCCGCGCTGCGGCAGGGTGCTTTATTTTTCGTGTGGGTGTTTTATTTTGCTTGTTTGTGCATTTGTTTTTTTATCGTATTTTCGTTGCGACAGGGTTAGCCTGTTCGGATTTCGGGTATTGATTTCTGGTATCGTTTACGAAAACCTAAAATTGATTGCAATGGGTCGTAGCAATATGCACTTATATAACCGTACTCATTTACACAAAAAATATACAGTAATCCTAACTAATATATACATGATGCTAGAAAACTTATCTCAAGAGTGTATAAATGATTGGGCTGATACAATTGGGCTGCTACAATTGGACTGATATATATATATATATATATATATATATATATATATATATATATATATATATATATATATATATATATATATATATACTAGTTTTCGAAGCCCGCCCGATGGGCGGGCATGACTTGTAATTTTACATTTCAATTTAATAATGTACGGATAGATAATAGTGAACTTTTATAGTTATTTCTTATATATTCACCAGACGTGTGGACATAACTTGTATTTTTAACTTAATGTTGTACGGATAATTATGTATTTTAATTTGAGGTGTCATTATGCATCTAATGCCCAAAATTAGCATGTATTAATTTAGACATGTTGTCATTATACATCTAATGTATTTTGTATTTCTTAGGCATATTTATGTATTTTAATTTGAGGTGTCATTATACATCTAATGCCTAAAATCACCAATGTATATCTAATGCTTAAAAGTCCCTCCCCTAATCACTAAAAGTTATATACACGTTTGATGTAAAGTCGGATATAGGAAGCCTGTAATTTTGGATGCTGTAATTCACCTATAGTTCGAACTCATAGTAATATACACATTTAGATTTTTGCTAATGACTAAAAGTACGATGCACCGATTCCTCTTTTTTTTGAGTTTTGATCAGTTTTGGGATTTTGATTATGGATTCAAGTATTGTGTAACAGTTTGCAAGCTGCATATCGTAAATTTCAGACATGTCTCCCCAGCTGCAATTCTAAATGCAATCCCAAATGCATTTCCATGAGCCGCTTCCAGAGTCGTCAACGATAAAGTGTCGCACGTTTCCCTAATCTGCTAAGGAGACAATAGCTATGTAGCAATATAACTGCAAAATCAGACCCACCAAAATACTCAGATAGTGCAGTACTATAACATAAAATAAAAAGCAAGGTTGCCTAGAAAAATTTAACGAATTTTTTAATGGCAAACGCTGTTAATTTTCTTTTATACACTTAAAATTTTTCGGCCCAAGATATTTTGATCCAGTAACCGATCAAAATAAGGTGTCACGGTTGTGGCATCAGTAAATTTTCACACGTTGAATTGTTATTCCTGACATGGAGCATTGGCACCTGAAAACCTATTGTCTTCGGCAATTAGGCTAAATAAAAAATCTGCCACTTTTATGGTCTAATCAGGTTTATAAGAGGTCGTTACCAAAAATATAAATTAGACAAAAGTTTCTCTTTTAATAAGAATTTAAATTTATATTAGAGCATGAGTTGTTCCTCCACCTCAGCCATTTTTGAAGTGATTGCAAATCTTATTCTCCCATCATCAAGATACCTGTAAACATAGCCCTGCACAATCAATTCAAAACATTTTGCTAGCCCAGCATCGACAGCCATAAAATTACACACAGTGGTTGACCAGGCACTCTATGGCTTCTTACTTGATACGAAGAACCCTATGCACCCGCGAAAAGTTATTGTCGTCAAGAAAATTGCAAAATTTTTTGGTACCACATGGGTTGGAAAGACCTTTGTAGCTTTGTTGTGCTTGTTGGATGTACCTGATAAAGAAAATCATCAAGATTGATGCAAGTATCTAAATCCATGCATGCATGATACATTTTTTTAAACATTTCCAAGAATACATATGCATGTATACCTTTGGCATTGCTGGAAGCATTATCCTTGGATCCTTTCGTAGAAAGACTGTTGTGATTGTGAGCCACCTTTTCGGTATTACCGATGACAGTGGTGGTAGTGATGAGGGTTGGGAGTGGGCATGATTGTACATGAAGGTCACACTTGTTAGGAAGGTTCTGAGCCTTTTGCTTCAACTGTCGGATCTATTGAGCGCCAACTTGTCACTGAATCTACTGGACATCTTGGAACACTTGCTTCACAGCCTCACACCAATGTACTATTCACTTCTTACAGGTTCAAACAACATGTTTATTCAATCATCTAATGCTTCAACAACTTGCATATTTAGTATCTGATAATGGTAAGAGTGTGTTTATATTCGATAAAAGGTGTAATAAGTTTCATACTTTTTTTGCAGTTACCTTATAAAAATCTTGCAAAGTTTTGTGCTTAATATCTTAGTACAAAAATGAGATAATGTAGTTTCTTTTGGGATTAATTCTACCAACTCTTTACTGAAAAATCAATGTCAAAACTACTAAAAAAAGAATAAATTCTCCATATGAACTCTAAACACGGAAGTAATCTCATCTTAAGCTAGATATTAATGTTGAATCATTTAGCACTACGCTTTTTAACTTCACCATAAAGAACTACACCAAAAACCGTGATTGTGTAGCCAGCCATCCCAGTCATAGAAACTGGATTCCTAAAGATTAATATCGAGACCACAACTGCTACTGCTCCCTTCGCGTTTCCAAGAACCCAAACCCACCAACCAATTGTTATAGATACACTTCTTAATGAGATAGAACAAAATAGATTGTGTACAAAGGAAGATAAAATGGTTTACTTTAAGTGTAAGAGCGCTTGTATGCTTCGTGACCAAAAAGTTGGTTAAATTTACAATGTAAGCAAGGGAAGAGTTGAAGATCAACAATAGCCACACAAGCCCAAAATCTTGTCTAGTGAGTGCTATTGTTACTCCAACCACATTTTCTTCCACGTAGATTGTTGCGGGAAGCAGAAGTACAACAGCAATTGGAGCCATGTACAGAAGTAGATTCATAGAGTTCAACTTCTCACTATAGCAAATTAATGAATATGGACCTGTTAGTTATACGCTTAATACAAATCAATGGATTGTATTATGAAAAAATGCAATGAAAAATGGTTCGCTTACCCTTCAGAAGAAAGCAATATCCCTTGTACCACTGTTTTGAGCGTTGTGGCAGCTGTTGCACCGACACACATTATAAATCCAAAATAGATTGAAACTTGGCTCACCCTAACAAGTAAAAATACCAACAAAATATGAGTGCTAGAGCTTCATTGAGTAAATTGCTTCATAAAATGCTGTCTAGGATGTGATTATATCAGATGCATAGGTGTTTCGCAAATTTGTTGACTATTAAAAGATTTAATGTGTAAGGTCCAAAGAATTAAATCAACTGTGATGCAACTACTCATAAACTGAGTATCTAACCACTTTCAATGTACCCTAAACACTAAAAACTAATTCTCTATGACGTAAAAACACAATGATCAGATAATAACTCACAAAACTCAAAGCCAAACACCCCCTCATCCAAGAAATTGGTTATCTTCATCAAGAAAACGAAAAGCATTTTGAAGGGAATATGCCAGATTCATTTAGTAACCATTAAATGCCAATCATGTGCAACATATTTTTAAGAAAAGATATGAAAGCATACCCCACTGGCGATAACGACACCAGCAACAACAGGAATAAGGGTGATATAAGTAAAGTAAGCCAATCCTATTTCTTCAAAATCATTAGATACGCAAACACAGCCGTGAAAAATGGCGTTGTAGCCCCAATGGCTCAGAAACATTTTCTTTTTCCTCATTTTGGATAGCAGTATTATTGAGTAACAAAGAACCATGGGAATACAATAGTATTTATGATGCTCTTGTTATGTAGATTTGGAATATATCAGTTATTAGATAGAGTTGTAGGATGAGCTAACACTTTGGGGGACAGTAAGAACCGACATACTGGCACCCTTGGCAATTACCGGTCCGATGACACCTCCTCCACCGTACATTCCGTCTCGGAGCTATATTGTTTTACCATGGTAGTAGTCATTATAACCAATTATCTAACCACCAAAACCCACCCATTACCACATCTCACGAAAGTTTACACACAAGATTTTTAAAGAACCTGGTAAATCAAACATTAAGCCAAGATAGTATACCTCAATCTCCACATACCTTCATCTCCCATTGGCAGTAAGTTGGTAAGTGATATTTTTAAACAACCCAGTAAATCAAATAGGAAGCCAAGACGGTATGCCCTGGTATCATCAATAACCACAATATAAATACTCAACGCCATAAATTTAACAAAAATAAAATAAGTATTTCACCATGAATAGTGGCGTATCAAGATGTAAAATGGATAAAACTTTGTAAAGAACTGCAAATAACATTGGACGCAAACGCCCACTGCTAATAAAAATCCATGTGTTCTTATATAAAATGTATAGGAAGTCTTATACCTTATAATCCTAAACACCCCCTATTATTCCTAACATTTTATATTCAAATAAATAAGTTCATTCGAGGTTAAATTATTGAAGTTCAAAGCTACCATATAAAAGAAAAATGTGTCGCCTGAATCGAGGCCTTTTGAAGTAGAAGCATAGATTAATGCAAACTGAACCTCAATTGTCATAAGGAGCATCACATCTGCCTTTCTACATTTAGAACCTTGGCCTGTATCATTACTACTCCCTGCATTCAATCTCACATCACCCATGTCTCCAACTTCCACCAACAAAGCAGCTCCTCTGTTGCAAACTTAAGATGAAAGACAATTACAAAACCGCCTTTGATTCATCACTTAATGGAAAAGCAATAACTAATCAACGCTGCGTATGATTGAACCTGTTTACGTACCTCAAATAATGTAGAAGATTTGTAGCCCAACGATTGTTCTAACACACCACGAACAACAACTTCCAAAATCACTACTTCCAAAACTTGATCAATGTAAGGGGAATTCTTGAATCAGATCAGTTCCTATACTCGAGTGATCAGGTTGTCTCAACTACTTGAAGTATCGTTGAGCTTTACAGCACCATGGTATGAGCAGGTTAACTAAATGACTTGTTTGCAAAGTTATCTTTGGTGGACATTCAACTTTCTGAACCACCAAATATGGATGAGATCCCCCAGCTTGTGCTTCCTGTAAAGATTAAAGGCATTTGAAACTTCACAACAGTTCCTCATATAGATACCAAATGTTGCGATTTTTATCTTGTTTATGCTACATAGCAGAAATTTACCAGATGTTGGTTTCTAAACCT
>JARVZY010006877.1:0-25107 GCA_030686995.1 Artemisia argyi | reverse complement strand
TCTTCCACTCACAACTACATGTAACCATCATAAATTCAACAACCAACACCTGTCTACCAACAACAATTCTACCCACAACAATATGTTATTCCACAACAACAATACCCACAATTCCAAGAACCAGAATTCACTGACAATGATGAAGCAACTGCAGCCTTGACACAAGCATTTGCTTTTCTGACAAAGGCATTCCAAGGACGCTATTCTACACCAACTAACAACAACCAAAGGATTTCATCGAACACTCGCAACAAGCAGATTGCTCAGCCGAGTTTCAATATGAGCAATGGAGGCCAAATGGTTGGAGTTATAGGAAATCAGAAAGGATATGCTACTGGATTTCACATGGGTAATCAGAATATGTAGAATCAGTTGGGTCAGTATGCAGGGAATCAGTATGGTCAGTATGCAGGGAATTAGATGGGTTAGTTTATTGGAAATCAGACGGGTCAAAATGTTGGCAATCAGGTAATAGGTAATCAGATTAGGAATGTTGCAGCTCCAGTTGTTGGGAATTATGGAAATGTGAATCAGGGAAATCCGGTCAAGTGTTTCAACTGCCAAGGTGTAGGTCATATGGCAAGGAACTGTCCTACTAAGCCAAACAAGAAAGATCCAGAGTATTTGTAGAAAGCATTGTTGTTGGCACAGAAAGAAAAGGTAGGGTTTCAGTTGAATGCAGAGGAACATGATTTTATGGCTCTTATTGATGACATGGAAGACAGAGAGGATATCGATGCGAATTGCATATTCATGGCAAATCTTCAGGAAGCTAAGTATGACACGGATTCCGACATACTTCCTGTTTATGACACCAATGCACAATCTGAGGTATCAAACTTCAACACATGTCATAATAATGATATATTTCATGTCTCCTTATAAGGAACAACATTCTGAGAAGCTAGCACCCACTTATGATACATACCTGGACACGCCAAGTAGTAGCAATACTCCTTCAGCAACTCTAGATGTGAATTATAATGGAGGCTTCGTTTCACAACATGCTAAGAATAATGAGGACACACGTGCTTTATTTGAATCATTATTGAACAATTGTGGTATTGAAATCGAGAAAGTTAAAAAGGTCAATCGCGAAGTTAAGGCCGCGAATGAGAAATTGACCACTGAGCTTGAGAGATACAAGGAAAATTCAAAAAGTTTTCAAATTGACAAAAATCGCGAGTCAGAATTTGAAATTGGTTATAAGAAGTTACTTGTTAAAGATAGAGAATTGCAAAACAAATTTGATACTCTTGAAATTAGTTCAGCCAAAACCATTAATTCTTTGAAACAAGAAATTTCTGAGTTAACAAACCAACTTTCAAAACAAAAATCAGCTTATACCAATCTTGATAAAGAAAGGGACGAGTTGATAAAGGACTTTGCAAAGAAAGAAGATAAACTTTTGTATGAAATCATAGAGTCAGAACATATGATCAAAAAATTAGAAGACTTAGTGGTTAAATTGGGTCAGTCAAGTCAAACAATGCATCTGATCTCTAATCAAACTAATCCGATTTACCATACGAAACATAATGTGGCTCTTGGTAACAAAACAACTTGCAATCTCAAGAAAGCTCAGGAAGAACAAAATGTTTTGTATAATGGTAATGTTATTTACACCAAACATGATCCTCCCGTCGTTCGGGATTCTGTGCAAACGATGGAACTTGTCGAAGAGAGCATTACTAAAATGAAACAAAAGGATTTGAAACCCATTGATTAGAACAAATTGAACAAACTTTATGGAATTACTTTTGTTCCACAAAAAGAACCATCAATGTTTTCCATAAAACGACCATTCTCAAAAATAGTTTCTAAAAAGGTAGTTGCTTCCAAATCGCTTTCAAACATGGAACAGATGTCCTCAAACAACACTTTTAACAAAAGTGTTGCAAGGGGATATTGTAACAACCCGTAATTTTCCACGTCTACATTTATTTCCAAACTTCGGCAATTTACTACTCACAAGTTCCTATTCATCATTTACTATTCACCGATCACTATTCATCATTTTACTATTCCTCGTTTTTGAAGTTAATTTGAGACTTTGAGATGATATTCAAAAATTTTACTATTCACAAAACACTATTCATGATTATCATTCATCCGTATATTAGGTCATGCACGGATATGCATTATTTTAATTTACGTATGTTCAAATATTTAATAAACGTTACCACTCAGTTTTTGCTACTAACATATACCCGATACTCCCGTCTATGATCCTAACATATTTTCATACTCATTATAATGATATAAAAATTATATTATTAATTTACCCGGTGTTTCGAGACCTGTTGCTATATTTTCTGGTATACGCTGAAAACTACGTCGAATCACGATATCTCGACACGACAATTATTTTAACACCCGATTCTCATCAGGAATGTAACTTCCTAATTTTTACAACGTCGTCACATTTTATTTGGTACCGTTAAACTTTATTTCTAGCAAACTCGGTACTCGGTATCCCCTAAAACTAATAAGATCTAACAAAAATCTATAAAATCTACCAATCCTACCAAATCTCTTACACAACCAACCCCCTTTTTTTCCCCAAATTTCAGCCGACCAAACAAACCCCCTTTACTTGCTTTGACAAAAAAATAATAAACGCAATGTACTTATTAGCTTTATATAATAAAAGTTAAGATATTTTAGTTATATAAAACAAGTAAACTAGCACATTTTTACACATACAAAGACATAAAAACTCTCCACCATCTTTGTGGTTTGGCCAAGATTCAAAGAAGAAGAAGAACATCATAAATTTCCAAGATCTAGTGATTTCCAAGTTATACTAGTAATCTATTTTAAGGTTTTGAAATAAAAACCTATAGATTAATTAAGTTTCTAGCTCTAAAACTCTTCACCACTTCAAGTAAGTTACTAACAATTTTTTCTAATCTTTTAAACATCTACATGATATATTTTTATGATCTCGTAACAAAAACATGCAAATATACTATGATCCATACCACTTATACTTGATTTTATTACTTATTATGACTTTAAATTATCCTATTAATATTCTTATGAACCCTATCATTTTTGGTGAAGATTAGAAACCCATGACACCCTAAGAAGGTGTATGGTAGGTTTAGAATATGTAACCTCCCGTAATTTTCCCATACGATTAGTAAATATCAATAATTGAATAAAGGATATTACGTGAATTAAATATCATTTTTACGAGGAACAATTTTTTTTTTTTTGCATGACTTATTATGTGAATCACTACGACATTTATGATTGATCATTTGCCTAGAAACGATGCTTACACACAACCTTGATAGTTTATTAATATCGCGAATAATATAATATATTTAAAACGTTTATATTTTATAAATATACGTTTCATATAATTACCGTACAATATTTATATATTTCCGGAGCCTACGAAAATTCCCGAGATTGCTCACTAATATTTTTGGACCTCGACGCGATACTTTGAACAAGCTCACCAAGCTCCGCATCCCAAGCACACCTCTAACTATTATATTTATAAATCACAAGCACATGTTTGCTTTAGCTCAGTTGATTATAACTTTTACACACGACATATCCCTTTTATTTCACAACTCTAGTTTCCATGCTTCTAAGAACCATGAAAGACAATTGTTATCAACTTTTAAATATAATTGCTATACTAGAATATGGATCAAGTTAAGGTACCTTACACAATCTCAAATTAACACAAATAGTAATAACACTTCGTATAAATTCTAATAAACCACCAACTTTCTGTAACGAATTTAAATCCAAAATTTAAGGCCCTTCTGGTCCGAACCAGGAAAAGTGTAAAATACGAAAGTTGTCCAAAATAATGTTTTACGTCTAGACTCGCGAGATTTTAAACCAGAAACGCAATTCCAAGCTGTTATCTTTAAAATACGACCTGGACTCAAACTTGGGTACTACTACATGTGCAAAACTCTTACACCACCTTCCTCACATTGCTACTCCCTCAAATGAAGCCAATGGAAACCATGTTACATTCTTACAAGTTTACTTACACACTCTACCTCCCACCTCTAACTCTCCCCAATCCAAGAGTAGCCACATATTTGGCATACTTACACACTCAATGTCATTCTAGATCCTTGCACATTTCATCATTGAATTCCATTCTTATATATAAACTCACATGCAAATCATTCACTAACACATTCAAACGCAACATATTCTTTCTTTTTACTATCCATCGAGAAGAAAGAAAAGAAAGAAGCAAGGCACATGGATACTAAATAGGCGAACTTTCCTCTCCATATTATACGTACACAATCACTCTCATATTTCCCAAACTATAAACGAAACACATCAAACCTTTCACTGAAACCCCAATTACAACCAAACGGACCCTTAATTATTTTTGTTTTCTGCTGGGCCAAAACACAATCAGAAGCCCACCAGGCCAAGCCCAGCGTGGGTTATTTTTTTTCTTTGTTTTTCTTTTTGGTTCCCAGTCGACACAGCCAAACAAACACCCTCGGTATTCATTTTCTCGACACACAACACCAATATATTATTACACAACTCGAATCATGAATCAGCTAGCATTCAAGAATGACCAACCTCGTTCAATATCTCAACCCCTTAGTCACTCGAAATCAAGCAAAGTTAAACAACCCAAACCGAATGGCCAAAATCCGTAAAAACGTGTCACAACATCCCTTAGCACCTCCCATGCTCACCAATGCTCACAAAGCCCTGTCTATACATCTTACAATATGTCAGGAATAAGCAAATATCGTATGACACATTCTTTGTCATGTTAAAACTCGATTGGTTGGTTTTGGAGGAAACATGCATTCAATCTTATATCAAACTCAAACACTTATAACCTCCTGCTCGTTTTCACACTCAAGACTTCCTTTAAAACTTCCCATGCGATCTCAGTTGATAGCACACACATAAAACACCAAAAGTCTAATTTCATGAAGTTTTAGTATCAAATTGGGATGAACGGTTTGTCAAGCGTACGAGGAGTTCGAAGTAAGTTCAAGTACCATCATTTCTCATTCCTTGATCCTTGGTGAGTTGAGAATTGAACCACATTCCCCTCTTGCCCCAGCTCGACCTCTACGTCCAATTTTACCCCACCCTTTTGAGGTGAGGTGAGAACACTTGAACCATTTTACTATTTTTCATTTCGTTATATTTAAATTTTGCACGTTTACTTTGATCATTTATCTCGTAAAATATAAACGTGACACATATAATTTATTCGACATACAAGGAGTTTAATATACTAGCAATCAAGTGGTATAAAGTTTTTGATCTAAAAATAACGTATACTTAACAAACATAACATGTTTAGAAGTCACAAAGTCGTTTTGAAAGTTATTAAAAAGACTTGGAATATTTTTCATAAACTTGAACTATTTTCAGGAATGGCTCTAGGCCTTATACTTTGACCTCGTATTTTATTATCTAGACGAACAACACCATTATTTTTTAGCTCTAACTAATTTTCCATGTTACAAACAATCAGGAGATGTAAAATATATGACCTTATAAGGTTGTTTAAACACATTTCAAAAGCCATTGTGTTAGTACAAAACTGTTTTTCAAAAACCTTTATAAATTAACAAATGGGCTTATAAGCCCATTTAGCTGTTTTTAAGCTCATATGATAAGCTGGTCCTATAAGCTCTACTCTAACATTTTTATAACATAAAAATAAACCCAAGACCAGGTCCAACCCTTTCGTAAGCCCAACGGATCTAAAAATATTAACGGGCCAAGTTTAATGGCTCGCTAAGCCCTTTTTTTTGGGTAAAGGGGAGTAATCCTGCACCCTGGTAAAATATATAAACCAACCAAAACGTTTAAGTACAATGGATATGGGTGAAGTCCCATATCTAAGCCCGTTACATAGGCGAAACAACATACATGACACTACCATTTCTTACTAATAAGAAAAAGACCACTACCACACATATAAACGTGACACACCACGCTTATAACAAACATTGAACACAAACTACAACGACTTGGAAAAATTGGATTTTGAACAAATAAGCTATTGAAATAAGCTAATCTAAATGTTCTGAGCTTATTTAGAAAATAAAAATGTTAAACTTTTAATTTGGTGAAATTTGGACTAAATTTGCAAATTTTATTAACCGAGGGACTAAAAGCGTAAATCTTGGAAACTTAGGGTAGAAACTGTCAAATCTGAATTTTTGAGTTATAAATTGTAATTATTAAAATTTAGAAGTAATAAATGTAAATATATATAACTTTGGACTAACGGTGTAAAGTTTATATCGTTAAGGTTAAAAAGGTAACATTTGTAAAATTTGAAGGGATTTTCTGTTATATTATTTTATAAAAAAAATATTAATATTTTATATATAAATACACATGTTTAGTATAAAACTCTTATAAATTTAACTTATATATATACGATATAAATATTCGCGTAACTATAATTAATTTTAACGATATATATATAACGATACGTTTATTTCTTTTCTTTTAAAACTATCATAAAACATCGTCTACATACTTCGACTTATTCTTGATGATTTTCCATCGCACATCGATCATCGATCATTACACTCACAAGTTATATGTATATATAACTTTGTTCTTGAACTTCAAGCATTTAAACGAACACGAGTTTTAATCATAACTGAATGACTAATATTCGCGATAAAAACTAGATTTAGACTATCAACTAAAACATACCATATCTTTTAGGTTATGTGTGAAGCCGTTGCCTTGCATCATTGAGATTATGTTACTACCACTACTACTGTACTACTAAGGTGAGTCATAGCCCCTACTCTTACTTGTTTTACAATGGTTTATAAACGTTTTTGGGGGAGATACATGCTTAACTACAGTTTTTACTTTTGCAAGTATTCATTAACTAAATACATGACTGTATTTCATATAAACTTTACTAGTTTACACATTTTTATATCTCATAAGGAAATACCTGCTATAGACATGATTACAAGTGATTTTTCAATGGTATGCTATATTTGATCTCTATTGCCTAAGTACCGATTACCAAAAGTCCCTCGTTCATGCACCTTAATCACCCAAAGGGTGAGTGTAAGTAGTTGTGAATAGATCTATTAGGGATTGACAATCCCCATTTGGTCGCTAGAGGAAAGCCACCAAATGCACGCTATTTGATTTCATAGGTTACTGGTAAATACCTATCCTGAGGGCCACTGTTTTACATCATTATTATGGATAATTCTAATGCCTGTTAATCGTTGAGTGTCATGAGCTTAGAGCAATAGAACGGTAGTACTGTATTCATGATACAGTATCACAACGACTGATGTTTGGGGTGTACAATGCTGTAGCCCACTATTTTATTAAACTATGAGATTGTGCTCACTATATAGCAGGAAAACTATTAATAATTGGCAAACGAACAAACTATTTTGGTGTTGACCCGGTTAGGTCAAACAAACTACTATTTTGGTGTTGACCCAGTGAAGGGCAAACCAACGGACTATTTTTGAATTAATAAGGAAATCACTCATTTTCTGATTTTGTTAATCAACTGTTATTATAACATCTATGGAATCATAAACTCTTTGATTTTGGAAATCGATATTCGAAACTATAAACTCTATGAACTCATCAACCTTTGTGTTGACACTTTTAGCATGTGTTTATCTCAGGTAACTAAACAAGAAGGAACTTGAACGCACGGAGTGGGCTTGTAACCCGGCATGGGCTTAAATAAATGTTTTGACACATTTCAAATAAACTTGTTGTTTAAACTATGAAACATCTTGATGTCTCGAATATTTGGTATTTTAAATGAATTAAACTTTTAAGCGTCACTTTTGTGTCGTTTTCTATGATTGTGACAAAGATCCTCGAAGTAACACCCAAAAAGTCTTCCGCTGACATTTTTAAGTCTTCCGCTGACGTGATGATTTTGGGGGTGTTACAGATTGGCATCAGAGCTACAGTTATAGAGAACCAAGTGTTTTGAACATTGGACTATAACTACACTTTTAAAACGGACCACTTTTACAAAATACCACCTTATGCCCTCCGTGCCTACGTGTTTCCAATATCTGGTAGAGACGTTACTTTTACACGATTTCTTATATATGTTAACATGTTATAATTATGCTAATGACTTATATTTACTAATCGGGATTATTACAAATACCATGTCTTCATATTCCCACCCTATTGTCTTGTCATCGGATTTATAGGCTTCCTCTTCGACATCATCTGATCCAATTCACCGAAATAGGAAAATTCGACAACTTCAGCCGTATGAAGCAAATTCTTCTTATATCACTACCAGCTCTTGTCATACCACCACCGGAAATCAGTTGTGCCACCACCACTTACACCACATGTGCTATCACCATCACCACCTACTATCTTCTACCAATAGATCCATGAACTTCTTACTAGAGCAGTACTATAGGCAATTTTGAATGCACATCTTTTGTTTGGCATTTCGTGACATATAAGCATATCTTCACTAAAAAGTCATTAAGACTGTTCTTACCCATACCATGAACCAGAGCGAGTCCAATCCATCTTCCTTCCCTGAATAGACTGTGTCCCCTACATTCACTTCGTCCTCCGCTACTGCGCAAAGATTTTGTTTCCCCATTTAGTGAGTCATGAAAACACTACCTTATGTTTAGACATATTAATTCCAGTAAAAAGCCAAATAGAGAGTTTTTGCGTATGCCAGCTTTAAGAGTAAAGGAAAAGCTTGAAAAGCATACTTGCTTTAAGAACGGAAAGAGGTTCCTTCAGCGGTTCAACCTTACATCCACATAGGAGTTATTTGCGTAGAAAACCCCCAAATAGTCCTCTTAGTATCGAAACCTTCTTTTGAAAACTTGTCAAGAAACGTGAATAAACTGAAAAACTTTAGACCTCCCACCATAACAAAAGTTGAAGTTCAGCAACCTTCTTTACGTCTATCACTTTTATCCGAAACCCTCATTGTTAAATATCTGTTACAGACAAACTTTTTGTCTAAATGGGTAAGTTATCCCACAGATTTTCACGGGACAATGAATGTGAACAATAATTATTTTCCAAACACAATAGAATAACAATCTTCATTCAGAATGAAATTGCTTCTCAAGCCAAGACAACGCCACTAGTTAGAGTTACTCAACAATTATGACTATGAGATACGTTATCACCCAAGAAAAGCTAATGTAGTAGCAGATACGTTAAGCTAGAAAGAACGATTAAAAACCACTCAGGATTAGATCATTAGGAATGACTACTTATTCACCCTTTCATCACACTATACCCTTGTTGGCAGACAGACTTGTCCGACATGAGGATCGAATCGAAACTATTACCGACACCCTCAACGACTTTCTTCGTGAACACGTAGAGACTCTTACAGATGAGTGATGCGTGGGAATTGCAACAGGCTTTACCTCTCGAGGGATCTCGAGAAGCTTACAACCCCCACCAGGCAGTGTACCTGATCGTTGTAGTATAGTATAGTGACAAGTACCGGGGGATTGATCGTTCAGCTTAGGAATAGTGTCGCTAGGATTAGAAAGCCTAAATTACTAGTTCTAAAGGTGAGGGATGATTATTTTTGTATTTTTATATTTTTATGAAAGCAAGTAAAATCTCGGGTTTTGAAAGAGTGGGCGGAATTAGTTGCTATTCAACTAACCCAAAACTAAGATGCAATCAAAATAAAATACTAAAATTGAAATTAAACTAATTTATACTAAGGTTGTGAGCAGCAATTGGAGAAAATGTGTTTACTTAGACTTCACTACTCCCTAGATATCTTTTACATGTTTTTTTTTTTTTTTTGGTAAAGGGGTTAACCCCGGTAAATATATAACCAAAAAATCGTTAAGTACAAATGGAATGTGGCTGAAGTACCACATTAACCTCAAGCAAAAGCTTGATGAACAAGAGTTTATGACAGGCCATAAACATCACAAACCTAGCTATATTACAAAGCACCTAACTAGGTATAAAAACAAGAAAAATCTTGAATCAAGCGAACGTCCCGCATCCATCCATAAGCACGAAGGGAGCAAGGCGACCCAGGCAGTTTGCCTCCTTAAAAACCCTTTCCAAGAAAAACCCATAGGGAAAAACCTTGGAGTAGGGAAAAAGAGTACAACCCTTACCTGGCACTCCCTTCGTGAAAATAACAAGCACTTGGAATCTTCCATTTATCCAGCATTAGACGAGACCGAGTGGTTAACTTCTTGAACTTGAAGGTAACTAGCTTCAACCGAAGGGTAGAGACAATAGCTTGGACCACCTCATCAACAGTAGACTTCTTTTTATTAAAAAGTCTAGAATTACGTTCCATCCAAATGAAGTATCATGTAGCCGCAAGCACTAACCGAGAAAGAATACTAACAACAGAACGCCCTTTAGCAATAGGAATAATAAACTCAATAACATCAGCCAGCAAAGGCGAGATAGCATCCATGCCAGCTAAGGATCGAACCTGTAACCAAACCTGCAAAGAAAATGGACACTCAAAAAACAAGTGAGTGTGAGAATCCGGTACAGTATCACAAAGAGGGCATCGAAGGAGACTTAAATCAACATTAGGCCCAACATCAGATTCCCGCAGCCTATCTTGAGTTTTCAACTTCTGCCTAATAACAAGCCATAAATGCACCGCATGCCTAGGAATACAGTGAGGAAACCACGGAATCAAAACCCAATCGACTTGAACAGCTCTTGCACGAATGGATTCCCAAGCTAAAGCAACCGAAAAAGGCCTAACATTACCATCCAAATCCCTCCATAATAAAACATCATCAGCATCATCCACAAGATTAGGAATAGGGAGATTAGTTAAATTCGGAAATCTAGAATACCAATCAGCAGGCCATCTCCAAGAACCATTAACAATAACATCATAAACAGAGTCTGATAAAGTGAGACCAGCCCGACTAATGTCTCTAGGGGTGAGAATATTGCGAAGAGGGCTAATCTCACTCCACATGTCAAACCAAACAGAAGTAGACCTACCATTTTTGATCATATGCCAAATAAACGGACGTACCTTCGGTCTAATAGCAAGCAGCTTACGCCAACCCCAACTAACATCTCCCAAGCAAGGAACATCCCAAAAACTCCTTCCACGAAGTTTGTAAGAATGAATCCATTGGACCCATAAAGACTCTTTGTTAGTTAAAATACTCCAAATATGCGTAGTCATAAGAGCAATATTAAAATCTGCCATTCTACGAATACCAAGACCACCTTCACTCTTAGGCATACAAACAGAATCCCACGCCACTTTAGCCTTACCCTTTTTCATTTCCCCTTGACACCATAAGAAACCCCTCATGAGCTGCTCCAAATCATGAATAATACGAGCAGGAAGAATGAAAACAGAAGCCCAATAAATATGCATCGAAGACAACACGGATCTGATCAATTGCAACCTACCTGCCAACGCAAGAAACTTATTACGCCAATCATTCACTCGCCCTTCTAATTTCTCCACAAGAACCTTGCAATCCCTATAAAGAAGCCGAGATGAAATGAGAGGAACACCCAAATATCTAACCGGAAGAGAACCTTCTGCAAATGGCATAGACTGAAGAATCATTGCTTTCAAGCCACTAGGAACATTACAGAAAAAAGCAGTACTCTTGGGAATACTCGGAACATGACCCGAAACATTCTTGAAATCCTCCAAAGCTTGCATAATAACATTAACCGAATCAGGGTGGCCTCTAGAGAATAAGAAAAGATCATCTGCAAAACAAAGGTTAATAATACGCTGCTGCTCACATAAATGATGAAACTGAAACTCCGCCGTATTAGCAACCTTTTTCTGTAGAATAAGGGTTAAAACCTCCATAACCAAAGTAAACAAGTAAGGAGATAACGGGTCACCTTGCCTAAGACCTCGCTTACCTTGGAACCAGCCATGAAGATCCCCATTAACACATATGGAATACGATGTAGTAGAGACACAAACCATAATCCAATCGACCATTTTAGGATGGAACCCAAAACCAATCAGAATTGACCTAAGAAACGCCCAATCAACCGTATCATACGCCTTTTGAATATCAACTTTAAAAGCACATCTAGGCGGACCTCTCCCTCTATGATAATTCCTCATCAGTTCTTGTGTAAGCAAAATATTATCAGAAATACGCCGCCCAGGAACAAACGCAGACTGGTTAATACTAACAAGATGACCAAGGCTATCTTTAACACGATTAGCAATTATTTTACTAATGCATTTAAACAACACATTGCAACAAGAGATAGGCCTATAATCAGTAATCTTAGACGGGGTAGACACTTTAGGGATCAGAGATATAATCGTGTGATTTATTTCCTTAAGAAGCTTACCATTTGAGAAGAAATCCCGAATAGCACTCATAACATCAGGCCCCACAACAGACCATGCTTTCTTAAAGAAAGCAGCAGTGTACCCATCCAGACCAGGAGCTTTATCGTCCCCCATCGAGAAAATGGCTTCCCGAATTTCAGAATCCGTAATATCTCTCACCATAAAATCAGCCATTTGCGGATTAAGAACATTCGAGAATAAAGTATGATCATCAAGAGGAGAACAGTCCCCTTCAATACCCAGAAACTGCTCATAATGAGAAACAAACGACCCAGCAACAGGATTACCTTCATACAAAACATTAGCCGCATCCCGAACCACATCAATTCGATTACGAGCACTTTTACTCTTAACAACATTATGAAAATAAGCCGTATTAGAATCACCTTCTTGAAGCCATTGAACTTTAGATTTTTGCTTTAAAAACCGTTCCTCATCTAAAATTGCCTCCTTGAAAGCAAGAAGGTAATGAGCATGATCATCACGAAGGGCTGAATTAAACGGGTCTTTATCAATAGCAGTTTGGACCTCATCTAACTCCTTACGAAGGGTATTAACCCTATCATGAAGATTCCCTTGATTATACAAGAGCTTACGAAATGAAGATTTCAGCCCCTTCAAACGTTTAACAACACGATACATAGCACATCCATTCACACCAAGATTCCACCCCAAAGTAACAGTATCAATAAAACCCTTTTTATGCACCAAGAAATTAGAGAACTTGAAAGGTTTAGGTTTGAGCTTAGCCACTTGAGGAATACGAAGAACACAAGGAGAATGATCAGAAATACGTTAGGGTTGGAAAATAGCAAACGAACCCGGGAACTCATCACCAAACTTTAAATTACCCATTATTCTATCAATCTTCTTTAACGTACCATTAGAGCCTCTTGGTTTTTGATTCCATGTAAAATGCAGCCCCGTACTATTAACATCCGAAACCTCCATATTCAAGACACATTCTTTGAATTCACGCATAGCAATATCAGGAGCATAACCACCACACGAATGATCCTCCAAATTAAGGGCAGCATTAAAGTCGCCCAATAATACCCAGGGTCTACTACGCATGAATTTAGCATGGCTATCAAGGTTACTCCAAAGCGCTCTCCGATTAACATAATAATTATCTGCATAAACAAAAGAACAAAAAACGGTTTTGTTTTCATTACGAACATTAACCTGCACATGCATAACTTGGTTAGTAGAAGCCATAACCATAACATCAACAATATCATCATTCCAGAGCAGAATGATACGAGAACCCTTAGTACAAAGATTCCCATTAGATGTCCATTTCCACTTACGACAAACCTTACGACAAGTATCGAACACACCCGACGCATCCACATGAGACTCCAAAATAGCACACACACTAAGATTATTCTCATTAACAACCTGACGAACCTCTTTTTGTTTAGGGGCACGGTTCAGACCCCTTATATTCCATGAAGCAATACTAAACATCGGGCACATTGAGAACGGAAGTGCTTGCCCCCGATTGATCAAATAAATTACCAGATTCATCAAAAACATTAACAACCTCCTCCTCATCAAGCTTAGTATCCTCCTGACCACCCTCATCCATAGCCAAAGCATCAAAGGGATTAGAAGTGGAAATATTAGCATTCGGTTTAGAGGAACTTACCTTGGTAGTTTGGTTGTTTGTTGTAACATTCTCATTATGAGACGGGCTAATACTCTCCTTGGACTGAAAAGTACTACTAGATGAGGCGACATCCACCTTTTCAAGAGGAGGACCAGAAGTACTAGCTGCACCTGCTGATGGTTGAGGTGGAGTTGCAACAGCTTTAGGTCTATAATACATATTCTTACCCACAGGGAACCCCTTAGCCACATTATTATCCTTAACCATACCCTTCGTTTTATTTTTCTTTTTTCCCACCAGTTGAAAACCATCATCATCATTAGATTTCTCCACAACTGGTGTAGGCATAACTTTCTTAGGACAACAATCTGTAGAATGGCCAAATATCAAACAAACATCGCACCTAGGAGGTTTCCATTCATACTCTACCCAGATTATTTCAGACGTGAATCCAAGACTGTCCACAAGAGGGACACCAACTGTAATTGACTCCTTAAGATCAGCATGAGAATCAATCTCAATTAAACATCTAGCAAAGCTGCTTCTTCCCCGGGAATCAATACACATAGCACTAGTATAAGAATCAAGCATTATTGGAGTACCTAAGTGCGTAGCAATAATACTAATACCATCTTCCGAAAACACCTGCAATGGAACATCATGAAGCTTAACCCATACTGGAATACGTGTTAATTCCTCTTTCTTTAAGCTTGTATTCATAGTCCACTTTTTAAGAATAATAGGGCTATTTTTAATCATCCATGGACCCCCTTCTAAAATAGCATCCAAACCAGCCTTGGAATCAAACTTAAAGAAGAAAAAACCATTATCATTCATCATAACTCGTTTTAAACCATGCTTTGCCCAATTGTTACGAGCAAAATATTCCACCACGGGAAAAGCAATACGTTTCCCAATAAAATAACCATAAAGGGTAAACTCAAATTTCGAACTAATATTTTGAACGACCTTACGGGGAATAGAGATATCGACCCCCTTAAACACATTATCCACCTTAACCGTACGAGAATTAGGTTTCACTTTAGTAGTAGCATTATTCGTACCAGTAGTCACACCAACATAAGATTTAGGTACTGAATTCACATCAACAGAATGCATAATAGGATTGGAATCATTAGAAATACCCATGATCTTAGTTTTAGCTTGTGTCGCATCATTAACAAGAGTAAATCTGCCCGCCATATTAGATACTCCAACACCATCACCCTTAGGTAAGTTAGCATCAACGGTTGTATCTTTAGAAGTAGTAGTAATAGGAGGAAAAAAACCAATCCCCACGTTAGGCATACAAGATGTGTTAGACATAAAATAAGAACCAAATACCTCATCCGTGTATCCATCCTCACATGTAGCACCAGTATCCATGCTGCTAACCGTAGCAGCAACATTATCAACTTCACCCCTAGCATCCATAGCATTGACATTAGATCCACTAACAGCCATATCGTTTGTACCCTGGTTTATCGAATCCAATTTAGGGTTTGTGAGAACCCTAAAAGCTTGTCGTGGCTGTTTCCCATCAGATATACGAGAATCCTTCTTCAATTTAGCCATTCTAGCTTCAAAACTATCAATATCAACCTCAACAAAGCCACCTTTCTCCATAATGAAAACAGAAAGAAAATCGAAACAAAAAACCCTAACAGCGAAACCCTAAAAACGATTACAAAAAAACAAAAGATCAACGTCTATCTTCAAACCGTGTACCTCAAACAAGTCGAGGCATATTAATAAAGCACCAAGGATCCTAACCGACTTCCATGATTGAATCAGAATGAATAAATTCGGTTAAGAAATAATCGAAACACCAAAAAGCGATTGAATGAAAACCCTAAAAAAAACCGAAACCCTAATAAAACCAGGTCTGAATCCAAATAAAAACAATGTTATAGGACTGAATTAATCAAGTTAACCGTCCAAAACACAATCGTTATGAGGAGTAGGACAAGATTTAGAAGCTTAGAGATCGATTGAGTGAGGTAGGAGAGAAATCAGAAAAATCGCCCATAGTAAGATCGTAGTTAGGGTTTTTTTTTTTACCTTTTCATCTATCTTTTACATGTTAATTACTTGTTATAATTGCATGGATGACGGATCGTATTCCTTAATACCATTCACGGGGTGGCATACATAACTCCCCAATTCTATGAGCTCTTATCTCCTCCTACACCATGACCCAGCACAACTATAGGGATTGTAAACAGTGGCTCATACATTAAATACAACCAATAAAGACCTAGTACGCCTCGGTTCATGTTTCTTAAGACGTTCAAGCATGTTACCATTTGGAGATCTGCCAGTTTTCTTAAGCCTAACATATAAAATCATTCATCCAAGAACAAGAATAAACAAGTAATCAACACATAATCAATATCTAGGTTTCATTAGATCTAAGCAAACACAAAGGAGATCTAGCCTAGCATAATTGAATTGAGATAAGAACAAGATATAGACAACCAACACATAGACATATTGATTGAATTAGAAGAACACTTATCTCAATTACAATGCAAGGTATCAAGGGTTTGGAACCCTTGAAAAACCTGTAAAAGTTGCACCAAATTCGTCTTTAGGGTTTCTCCAAAACTTCTCTCCTTTTTAATGTAAAAACTAGAAAACTATATATAGGAAAACTGGGCTGACGGCGTCAAGACTACCATGTGACGCCGTCACCTCGCTGCCAAATACTTCCTCGGACGGCCTTGATCTACTTATGACGGCCTGTGTGACGCCGTCACCAACCACGGTATTTTATTCTTGGGACTTTGACGCCGTCAGGATGACTTTTGACGCCGTCATCAACTACGGTATTTTATTCTTGATGTCTGACGCCGTCAGGATGTAACTCTTGACGCCGTCACCTAGTGTTTCCAGCATGGAAAATTGATACTTTGCCGTTTTCTTCACTTTTATGCTCCAAAAACGTCCAAAATGGCTTCTTTTCCAGAATTCACTCTCCAAGTACCTAAAATCACAAAAGGAACGATTTAGGGCAATATTTGATCAAATAAAGTCGGATTCGGGCTTAAATGACCCCCTGAAAACGGATCATTTTTCGCCTCATCATATACCCTTACACTTGAGATTTGCTTGTCCTCAAGCAAATGAGCTTTTATTCTACTCAAAAGACAAGTTAGGGGTCATTTAACACTAATATAAAAGTAATTACAACAAATAATCGTTCCACTAAAGACCAATAGACAAGCACGGAGATCATACACAAGCACCTCACAAATAGTGTTTAGATACTCACATCTCTCGGGTGTAATAAAGTAATATAACATTATGGAAATGGAAGATATCTCTCACTACCTGTCATAGCAAAATAGATTACCATAGGCTTGGGAAAGGATCAAACCTCCACCACATGGCGTAAGCACCTAGGATAAACAAGCAAAGAGGTCTTTTAAAGGGTTGTAACGTTAGGTATAGGGATATGAATTACACGGTTTTGTTGGATAAATGAAGTTTTACTGGTGGCGAGTTAACAATCTTGGTTAATTACATGTACAAGATGGCGTTGCTAAGCCAAGACTAGACTCGACTTAAGCTAATAAATGAAAAATAACAAAAACATAAAATAAACATAGAATGAAACGGGATGGTAGTCCGTATGTTTTTTCTCTTTTTCCTTTTTTCTATTTTTTTCTTTTCTTTCTCTTGATTTTTTCGATTTTTTTTTTTTTTTTTTTTTTTTTTTTTTTGCATACACTCTTACCCTACCATCCGAAATAATACATCATAGGGGATGAGAATTCCCCTTACACTTGAATCTTTACATACTTTACATTAAATTAAACTAATGACTCGAATTAAGAAAATTAAAACACTTGGAGCACTTTTAAGATTAACGTACATATGGGGGTAATAATTGATGTTCTTCCCCATTACTCCATAAATAAGTACTTACCCATGAGTCCCAATCGTCCCAAAACAATATGTACAAGGATATGACTCGACTTAGCAACCATGTAATCAATTAGAAAGTTAACTTAGGGTTTAACAAATAACAATAATGCACTAAAAATGAGCGCATACACGGAAGGCTAAGGCGATTTAGGTGTACATTTAAGTGGGGTGTAACAAATTCTTCCTTTAAGTAAGATGCTTAAAGTTAGGAACGAAAAGATAGGCTCGGAGGGGTGTACTAGGGGTTTCGTGTACTAAAAATGAGTACAACGCTAAGGGTGTGGGAAAAATTAGTTGACTTAACTAGCCAAGTAATATGACTTAAATGGTCAAGTAATCATGATACGGGTTTAACACAAGGGTGATCCTAATGCCTCTTATCATGTAGTAAATCCTACCACACGAATGTAGTCTCACTTGCGGTCTCGGGATGCATCACTAACGCAAGTTCTAGAATCTAAATGCTACCGGTACACTCATAAGCACTAATAGTAAATGCTTTTCCTATCAAATCTAAAGGCGAACCTCACATTTTTGGGTGGAAAATTTTTCTGAATATATGGTTATGTGCTAGTCATACAATCTCCTATCCATGAGACGCTTGCTATGGCTAAAGTTTCACTCCTAAATGTTGTAAAAAATTTTAAATTTGGCGCTAAAATTGCACTAACAAGTATTTCTCGTAGTTTTATTACACATCTACCATTAAACAAAACAAACTCAAGCGAGAGTGCATATGTAAGGTATCATCTTTTTACCCTCCCCTTACACTTAAGATGAACATTGTCCCCAATGTTCAAGTAAAGAATGTAAAAGTGAAAAAGTAAAGAGAATGAAATCAAATACTCCCCTGATTCGCTCGGTATGGATTTTAGGTTGACCAGGTTAGATCTTCTTCCAAGAAAACGAACAATCAAAGCTTCCCTTCCAGAATATAAATCATCTCCTTGTCAAACATAACCTGTAAATCCTGACACAATAGACAAGACAACCTCGCGTAAAATCGGCGGCATCCTATATAAGTTACTAAATCCTAGAAAACAAAGTAAGATATAATGCTTGTGGAATGAAGTTTGCAGATTTCCTGGAGATTATAAAACTTAATAATTCACAAAAACCATAAGACTCCGTTAGAAAAACAAAACTGGTAAAATTTCCAGATTTTTTACTCCTGACGCCGTCAAGAGTAAACTCTGACGCCGTCAGAATGGACCTGCAGAAATTCTCATGTTAAGTTTTCGGAAAATTTCTGGAAAAACTTGGTCCTACTTCCTGGAAAATCCTGCAAAACTTCATTATGACTCAATACAAGCATTTGACTCTAACAAATACGAATATACATGCTCATTTATTATTGTGGAGAATCATGATCGGTTTGTTTCTTAAAAACATATTTGGGGTTTCCCCTTACACTTATCTTTTGCAAAAATACTTTTAGGTTGGAGTTAAGACTAGGCCAAACAACATAGTAAAGTATTTCCACATTTTAATTGAGAAACATGATCAACCAACAAAAAAAATAAAACATGCATACGGAAACAAATAACAATCAAACAAATAAAATCACACAAAACATGGGTTGCCTCCCAAGAAGCGCTTTTCTTTATTTACGAGTCTTGTAGCTAGACTCAAAGTCATGGGTTACTACGTGATCTCATCATTGGTTCCACTCTCTAGGTCGTCTTCTAAACCAGTTTTGTATTTCGGACCTAGTTGCAAGCACTCTTTGTAGAAACCAAGCATTCTATTTCTAACATACTCTACTCCCCTACGTCTATCCTCCTCATTTCTATAATAAGCCGCTTGCTTGCGTTCCTTTTCGAAATTAGAGAGGAAGCGGTATTGCTCAATCTTGTACGGCATTTGATAAGCAACCTCATCATTCTCTTTCTTGAATCTAACTATCCCTAAAGTCGGATCATAACTCATCCTAGTGGCCTCAACAAATGGTTTCCCAAATATTATTTGACTTAGGCAAGCATCTATCACCGGACGAGTGTCTTCCACTATCATAAAATCAATCTCATAGGTAAGATTCCCTATAATCACATGTAATCCCTTAACTCTCCCTACAAAATTACTTATCCAATTTTTACCGGGCATCATCCTATAATTGAGTTGCTTCTTCATCACCCAATTGTAATAAGTCCTAGTCATGATGTTCACAGGTGATCTAGGGTCTATGTAAGCTTTCCATACATGCATGTGCCCGATATTGCATGGGATGTTAATGTTAGAGGGTCTCCCATTTTGATAAGGGGGTCGCCAAAGATATATGTTTTCTCGGGACTATCGAATAAATCCTTATGGTATTCCCGTTCTTCCTTGGTTGGCAACTTATCAAAGTATTCTTCTATAGGTTCTACCTCCTCTAGTTCCTCGTCCTTATTAACCTCAACTTCCCTACTCTCATCCTTACTATCGGCTTCTATTCTGACTTCATCCTTATCACTCTCCTCTATCTCCTTATCTATTGGTTTAATGGTGACAACATTGACAAAGTGGACATGTTTGGATGATGAGGGGTCCTTAATTTGGATTCCACTATTCGTGTCCCTAGTGTCCTTCCTAGGTGTGATTAATGCTTGGTTGTTGAGGGCTTTCAACAAGTTGTCAATCTTGTTGGTCATCTCCGTTTGTTGTTGGTTGAATTCGGTTTCAAACCTAGCTATGCGGGCTTCTTGAGATGCCATGAATTTTGACATCAATCCTTCAAGATTGTTGGTACTACCATAGTTGTTAGAAGGATTGTTGTTGAAAGTACGGTTGGATGGTGGACCGTTTGGTTGGTAACGATTAGGTGGGTTGGATGAATTGGGTTGATTTTGTTTCCACCTAAGGTTTGGGTGATTTTTCCATGAGGGGTTGTATGAATCACCGTATGTGTTTGGCTCGGGTTTGAAAGTGTACCACTTATCTCCCGCTTCGTCGATACGCGTGGATGCGTAGTCCGCAAAAGCTGTTCCGGGGAGTTCCACACAATCACGAGTGTCATGGGGACCACTACATAATTCGCATGAAGAAGTGATTTTGTTCACTTGGCTTGAAGGCTTAGGAGCATCGTAGGATTTTATGAGAAACTTGACTTGGTCCTCAAGTTCCATGATCCTACGGTCGGGAGTGCTAGAATTGCTCGAAGGCAAAGATATTGCCTTGACCGTTTTGTTCAAGTCACGGGGATCATTCCAACTTTCGTTGTCATAGAGAGCAAGATCTTCTATGAGTTCCCATGATTGTTCCGCACTAAGATCACGTAGCTTACCACCGGCCGATTGGTCAATGGTTCGCCTCGTGGAGATGTCGATATGGTCATAAAAAATTTGGAATTGGAGCCAAAGATCTATGCCATGATGAGGGACTTTTTGGAGTACGTCCTTGAAACGAGTCCATGCTTCATAAAGAGATTCATTTTGACGTTGTTGGAACATCAAGATGTCATTTCTAAGCTTAGTAGTTCTCCTCGGTGGGAAAAATTGAGCAAGGAAACGAGTGGTGAGATCATCCCATGTGGTGATGGATCCTGCGGGTAAATGCTCAAGCCATTGACTAGCTTGATCCCGTAGAGAGAATTGGAATAGGCGTAAGCGGGTAGTCTCTCTAGTTTCAACACCTAGGTCTATGGAATCTACGATTTTGAGAAAGTCCTTAAGATGTTGGTTTGGATCTTCGGAACGAAGTCCATGGAATGCACATCCGCTTTGCACCAACCGGATGGTGTCGGATCGCAAGGGGGTCACATTGGCTCCGGTGAGCTCAATGGTGTTTCGGTAGCCTTGATGGCTAGGTCGGGAGTACTCTCCTAAGGTTCGGGGCCTAAGGGGTTCTAGTGGTGGGTTTTGTTGTGGTGGGATGATGGGTTCAAAGATGTTACCACCTTCCATGATGTCGGATAGTAAAGAGTTACGAACAAAGGCACGAAGAAATAAGATAGACTAAAGAAGACCTAAAAATCAAAATAAAATCTTACTAGAAAGGAATCTAGCAAGTAGACCCAATAAAAAGAAATCCTAACCTAGACAATAACTATTCCCCCGGCAGCGGCGCCAAAAACTTGATGTGTGGGAATCGCAACAGGCTTTACCTCTCGAGGGATCTCGAGAAGCTTACAACCCCCACCAGGCAGTGTACCTGATCGTTGTAGTATAGTATAGTGACAAGTACCGGGGGATTGATCGTTCAGCTTAGGAATAGTGTCGCTAGGATTAGAAAGCCTAAATTACTAGTTCTAAAGGTGAGGGATGATTATTTTTGTATTTTTATATTTTTATGAAAGCAAGTAAAATCTCGGGTTTTGAAAGAGTGGGCGGAATTAGTTGCTATTCAACTAACCCAAAACTAAGATGCAATCAAAATAAAATACTAAAATTGAAACTAAACTAATTTAGACTAAGGTTGTGAGCAGTAATTGGAGAAAATGTGTTTACTTAGACTTCACTACTCCCTAGATATCTTTTACATGTTAATTACTTGTTATAATTGCATGGATGACGGATCGTATTCCTTAATACCATTCATGGGGTGGCATACATAACTCCCCAATTCTATGAGCTCTTATCTCCTCCTACACCATGACCCAGCACAACTATAGGGATTGTAAACAGTGGCTCATGCATTAAATACAACCAATAAAGACCTAGTACGCCTCGGTTCATGTTTCTTAAGACGTTCAAGCATGTTAACATTTGGAGATCTGCCAGTTTTCTTAAGCCTAACATATAAAATCATTCATCCAAGAACAAGAATAAACAAGTAATCAACACATAATCAATATCTAGGTTTCATTAGATCTAAGCAAACACAAAGGAGATCTAGCCTAGCATAATTGAATTGAGATAAGAACAAGATATAGACAACCAACACATAGACATATTGATTGAATTAGAAGAACACTTATCTCAATTACAATGCAAGGTATCAAGGGTTTGGAACCCTTGAAAAACCTGTAAAAGTTGCACCAAATTCGTCTTTAGGGTTTCTCCAAAACTTCTCTCCTTTTTAATGTAAAAACTAGAAAACTATATATAGGAAAACTGGGCTGACGGCGTCAAGACTACCATGTGACGCCGTCACCTCGCCGCCAAATACTTCCTCGGACGGCCTTGATCTACTTATGACGGCCTGTGTGACGCCGTCACCAACCACGGTATTTTATTCTTGGGACTTTGACGCCGTCAGGATGACTTTTGACGCCGTCATCAACTACGGTATTTTATTCTTGATGTCTGACGCCATCAGGGTGTAACTCTTGACGCCGTCACTTAGTGTTTCCGGCATGGAAAATTGATACTTTGCCGTTTTCTTCACTTTTATGCTCCAAAAACGTCCAAAATGGCTTCTTTTCCAGAATTCACTCTCCAAGTACCTAAAATCACAAAAGGAACGATTTAGGGCAATATTTGATCAAATAAAGTCGGATTCGGGCTTAAATGACCCCCTAAAAACGGATCATTTTTCGCCTCATCAATGAGATTGAGAACTTCGTAATTGGCAAATTAGCTATGAAGGCTGTATTTGAACAGATGGATACTCAGTTTTGGGAATCAATGGAGTTTATAGGAGCATTGTCTGGAGCCAACACTTCAACATAAATAATGATGAGAGCCCTGGACCGTGAAATTGAGAGGATTGACATGGAGAATGTGTATCTTAGGCAAGCCTTACAAGAATCCCTAGCTAGGGAAAGAGCAAGAGACCAAACCATCGAAACTATAACCACTGCCATTCAAAAACTCCAAAACCTTAGGAAAAACCATGAATCTGAGACTTATCAGTTTAACAAACCAATGTGCTATTAATAAGGAATCTTGTTATATAATGTTTTGAAAACATTCAAACAAGTATTAATAAATGTTGTAATGACATCGATTTATGTTTGTCCTTCCGACATGATGTGACACATCTTAATTTAAATTTCTCATTGACTAAGTTGTTATGACTATAACCTATTCTTGGTTGTATTAGAGGTATTTTAACTTAACAAGGTCAGTATGAAATTCTAAACCTACGTCTTTCTTCCCTCGATGATAGCAACATGGCTAGAACTAGAAGAACAACCACAACGCCAACAAACCCCAAAGTTATGACCCCAGCAGCGATACATCAAGCAATTGCTGATGGTGTCAATACCTTCTTAACCGAACAAGCCCGCCAAAGAGATACTGTCACACAAATGGCTGGAAAAGCGACACCCACACCTCGTCACTACACCTATAAGGACTTTATAGCAATGCCAACCCACATACTTCAAAGGTACCGAAGAGATATCCAAATTAGCCCAATGGTTTGAGCGATGTGAAACGGTCTTCCAAAGAAGTAGATGCTCAGAAAACAACAAAGTTAGCTTCGCAACGGGAACTCTAATACAAGATGCCCTATCTTGGTGGAATGCTATGGTTCATACTCTAGGAGCAACGACAACATATCAACTCTCATGGACTGAATTCAAGACCAAGATATTAAAGAAGTATTGTCCTCGTTCGGAATTGAGGAAGCTTGAGGATGAGTTCTATGTGTTGGTAGTAAAGGGAATCATTCTGAGAACTTACAACCGAAGGTTTCAGGAACTTAAGATACTATGCCCATCGATGGTGCCTGACCTTGAGCCTTGGAGAAGTACGTCCAAGGACCCCCTAGGAGCATTGAAGGAGATGTCACCTCATCAAACCCGCCATCCCTGGAAGCAGCAATGAACTTGCTCAGAGGCTATTGGACCAAGAGGTCAAATGCAATGAGCTCAAGAGGAAACTCGATAATAAAAGAATCACCCATCACCACGACAACAACCATCATGGCAACACCAGCAATCACTGCAACAACAACAACAACAACAACAACAACAACAATTCTCAACAACGCAGCAGGCTGATGAAGTTTAGAATTTAACCGCCCGAATTTCCTTAAGCACTTGGTTGTACTAAGTGATGACACCTTTAAGTGTTCGTCTTTCTCACAACTTAGGTCTACTTTCTGTTCAATAAGCGACTCGCTGTGATATTTCCTCATCCATTGTACTATTTAGTTTTCCCTAAATTCCATATTATCCACTCCTTTTACTCTAGCTATCATTTCATTTGTGGCATGGCCAAAATCCATTTCAACACCAAACAGACGAACTATTATAGTATTAACTAAGTTGGGGCAATCACTCACACTTTGATTTAGGAAATCAACCGTTTAACTTATAAACTCTACGAACCAACAACTAGACCGGACATCATACGGGTCG